>JAVJIF010004994.1:0-80897 GCA_038442645.1 Agave tequilana | reverse complement strand
AATTGAAAGTAAAAACAAATTTTTTGGTAAATACAACTCATATCAATATCGATACCAATTTTAAGATTCTTGATACCAATATTGAAAATGTTAGCATATACTAAAAATAAAGCATTTTTCATCATAAAGAATGGGAGTAAGATACCAATTGAAAAAAAAACCGATTGAAAGATAAAGCACGAATATTTCTCCCCCTTTATGAAATACTAATGAAAACAATGCATAAGCTTTTAAGGTACTAATTGAAAAATAATTATCATTAAGGAGTAAATCAAGCTTAGCATAAACAAATTTGTGCTTTAAGATGTAAAGATAATGTAAGCACAATCAAATATATATATGTATGAAAATGTAAATATCAATCAAAATTGATACTATTTGAAGCATACATATATAGAAAACATATATGAGTATATATAAAAATATCAATGTCATACCAATTGAAAATATAAGGATCAAGTGTATAACTCATACCTACCTCCCTTTCATACACATGTTAAAATGATTTTCAATTAGGCATACAAGGCATGGTTGCCGATCCATCCGCCTTAGAAGGTAGGGGTTTTCAAAGATAGGATTTAAAAATATTTTAACAAGTTGAAAATTCTACCAAGTGAAGAGTAAATAACTAGCTTAAAGTGATTTTGAAAAACTAGTTAAGGATCTTCAAAACATGAAACCATATTATCAAAACTAAATGGCTTCAAGGTATATGTATGTTTTGTCTAAACTAGAAGTATACATATATCTCAAAAACAAATGTGTCCATAATTGAATTTGCATGAAAAGCAAGTGACTCAAGGGTATATAGTATATTTAAAGTTTTAAACAAAATTAATATATACATGAAACTAAACACGTTATCATGAAAAACATGTACAAAATAGGAAATACAAATCAAAATGCATAAATCATCAAAACTAGGCTATACTCGTATATCTAATGGGTACAGATGTGCAATTAAGCATAAACATACAGGAATCAAATGTGGCTTATTAGTTGTACAAGTATATACATAAGTTTTAATAAAAACTATATCTAAACATGTAATCAAAACCATGAAGTGCAAAATCATAAATCAATATGATCATTAGGCTAAATGCACATGTTTTAGAGTTATGATATGCACAATAGTTAAACTATAGTGAGAACACAAAGTATGGATCCATATGAACATGAGTGTATCTCAATTATATACATGTATGTCATAAGTCTAATTATCATGGCATTTAATATAATAATCATTGAAAAATAAAACATGCTAAAAATCAATAATATGGAAGCATGTAAACAAATAAGGAATAAGAGATAGTTATCAAAATCATTAAGACTAATCTCTAAATCTCCAAACATGGTGGTCCTCCCACCAACTTCCTTGAAAGTAATGCATCCAAAATTGTCACCATTTAGCTCTGAACGCATTCACCATCAAGGCACCAACACTCTCACGTCAAATGAGAGCCCACACCTACATCAAATATAATAGGGGTAGATTTTGGTACCCATACTCTATTGGGTCCATCGGGGTTAGCACCTTTCCTAACCCAAACAAATTTATTTGCAAAATTTGAATCATTAAATCTATCATAATAAAATTTTGTAAGGTGGCCCTTACGTCCACAATGTGTACAAGTGTACACATGAGCATACCTAGTGTCATGTGTATGAACGTGAGAAGTATGTGTATGCCGTGTTTGTGTGCATGCATAGGAGGAGAATGCTTCTTGTGAAACATGGATTCCAACCGTGTGTGGTTCATGACACATTGGCTCAAAGTGGAGCCCAAACAATCAACACTTTTCTTCAACATGCATATATCATTTTTAATACTTGAAGATAAAGTGGAGCATGCAATTGAAATACTAGATGGTGATGCAATATTAGCATGGCAAACATGAGTATCTAAATTATTTTCAAAGAAGTCTTTTTCTTTGAACCAAATCCAATTCCTTTGAGATTAAAACAATTTTATTTTTCAAGGAATCATTCTCTTTTAAAATAAAATCAAGTTTTGAAGAGAGAACTTTATTTTTCTTCAAAACATCATTACAATCATTTTTATTTTTAAAATTTTGTTTTGATTTAGAGCAAGTTCAAGTTGGGATTTCAATTAGTCCCTTTCATTAGAAATCTCATTCCTCTCTTGCAAAACAATATCAAGTTTAGAAGACAGATTTTATTTTCTTCTTTTATTGTAAAACTTTTCTTTTTTTCAAAAGTTTATATTTTCTAACAATTTTCTCAAACAATAGATAGTTCTTTATTTAATGCGTCAGCAACAATATAATCATCTCCAAAAGAACTAGCACTATCATCTAGTTGAGTATCAGAGTTTACCTCAAGGGAGTCATTCCTTGAACCATGTAGCAAGGTTGGTCGGACTCATCTCCACTAGATTCCTCCTCCACATATTTCGTCGTTTGTAGCGCGGGAGAGGTCAAAGTGTTCCACACTGCAAAAGCGGAATCACAATGAGAAACCATAAACAAAATATTCTTTGTTAAGTTTGTTTCTAAGTGCCATTAGGGCTTGTGCATTGGCCTCTATATGCTTGCTATTATCAAGATAAGATTTCTTGGTAGCGGCAAGGTAAAGATGCAAGCCAAGGGTTTTTAAGTAAGCACTCATTCTAAGCTTCCACATATCAATGTTAGAAACATCAAATATGGGAGGGGTAAGGTAATCCATGAGTGTGTGTAAACAAATAAGTGTGCAAATACAAATCTAGATTAGCTAACCAAGATCTCACTCCTAGGTGGTTAAACCTAATATCAGGAACGTAGGCTCTGATACCAATTGTAAGTACACCTAGAGGGGGGGGTGAATAGGTGTACGGCTAATCTAATGACAAATAATGCGAAATTAAAACTAAAATATAACACACTAAGTGTAACAAAAGAGTGTAGCCAAATTCCCGTTGAAGGGCTCTGGACTAACTCCTCTAAATTCCTCTAAATAAGAGTTGAGGTGCTATATGAAGCTCTCTTAGTTTAACCCTAGTGAGGCACACAAATAAACCAAGCATATAAGTGTGAATAATATGATACAATGCAAGGTAAATAAGAGAGAGAGTTTAAAGTAGTGGATCAATCGCAAACACCGAGATATGTTTCAAGGTTCGAGCACCCAGCTCTACGTCCCCGCCTTCACACAGAAGGATTTCCACTATATCGTCCACATAGTACTTCCCACACAGGGAACCTCTACTGAGGATTTGGGTAATACAAACTGGGAGTACACAACTCCTCTCTCCAACAAACACAACCTCTACACAAGAGGCAAGGTACAACAACAATCACCTCTCACTAGAGGGATAAGGCACTAAGCCAAACAAATATCACCTCACACTAGAGGGATAAGGCACTAAGCCAAACAATCACAATCACCTCTACACTTAAAGGGATACAAACAAACCCAATTGCACAACCTCCTCTATACTTGAGGGAAAGGGACAAAGCCAAAATAAAAGAAAGGGTTACAACTCTTGGTGGTCTCAACAAATCACAAATCAATTTTCTCACAAAATAAGATCCTAATAGATAGGATAGATAGATAGCTCAAGTGTAAGAAAATCAAGGTGTTTGGAAATCAAAACACAAAGAAAAATACTTGAAAAAAAAATGCTAGATAAAGATAGAAATGATGATCAAACCCAATATCCCAAATACTCTATTTTTCTTTGATTTTTCAACCCTTGAAAACAAATAAAGATAAAATCTTTAAGCCCAAAAGCTCTTGAAAACTTGTTGCTAAAACACTTCTAAAGATGAAAAAATTTGCTCTTGAAATTGTTAATCAAAACAGCCCAAAGGAATGGGTATTTATAACCCAAACCAAAACTAGCCATTGGGCCAAGACAGCAGAAACTTTCTGCTGTCGGTCGACTTCCCGGTCGACCGGCCAACGATCAGATTTCCGATTGTTGTGCCATCGGTCGACTGCCCGGTCGACCGAGGCCTGAAAACAGAGAGCAGAAGCTCTCTGTCGGTCGATCGCCCGGTCGATCGGGGCCAGATCCAGAGAGAAGAGCTCTCTGGCGGTCGACCGAGCGGTCGACCGGCCCTCCAGCCTTTTGGCCTGTGCAGGTTTGTGCACATCAGTCGACCAGACCGGTCGACCGACTTCTGCCTCGGTCGACCGGCAGAAGGCCTGGTCCAACAGTTTATAGGGATTAAAAACTTGTCTTTTTAACTTCAATTCAATCCCATAAAATCACATAAATTCCACAAAAATAAGTTCTTATAAGATCTTTGAAATACAAATATGTGTGATAAAATTCAACACATATTATAAATAATTTGAACTATTTTTATGATATTGAAAATTAGGCTTTAAACCAAATCGGTATTTTTCAAAACTTGGATTTTTGAAATGGAAAACCGTTTTCTCTAAAACTCATGTAAATACAAAAACATGATATTGAAACAACTTTGAAGCATGTTGTATATGGATAGAATCCAATATACATATAAAGATATCTATCTATATTTTTGAAATGAAATCCAATGCCGGTTAAACTGAAAACTAAAACCAATAAGCTTTAAACTTATATGTGTATGTGAACTTGAGCATATCAGTACTATCTATCTTTATACAAGATCTAAACAATCTTAAACTAAACAAACCGAAGTCTTCATGTAAAACTCCTTCTCCAAGTTGACTCGATCTAAACACGATCTAACGAGCTTGACTCCAACCGAGTGCTAGATGCGATCTTGACGCTCGAGCTCTTGAATCTACATGTGTTAACTCTAAAACTTTTTGGTGAAGCCAAACACCTACTAATATGTTGATCAAATATCTGAAACTAAATATCACAAGATTATCAGTAAACTATAACTACATGAGTTAATCATCATCAAAACTAGAGTGATGAGCTTCTAGGCCAACAAGTGTTACAAGCCCCATCTCTAAAGCACAATACCAGATGGCACCTACAGAAGGGGTGATATTGAAGGAACAACTACAGGAGTATTCAGATGAAGGTTTGATAAGGCCGAGTACCTCAACTTGGGGAGCACCAATGTTAAAAGCAAACAAGAAGTATGGTAGTAAGAGATTGTGTATCGACTATAGAGAATTGAACAAAGTCACTGTTAAGAACAAGTATCCTTTGCCAAGGATCGACGATCTCTTTGATCAACTTCATGGAGCTCAAGTATTTTTGAAGTTAGATCTACAACAGGGTACCATCAGTTGAAGGTGAGAAAGGAAGACATCCAGAAGACTAGGACTCATTGTGGTCGTTTCGAATTCCTAGTTATGCCATTTGGAGTGACAAACGCCCCAACAATTTTTATAAATCTGATGAACCACGTCTTTTCGCCCTACTTGGACAAATTTGTTGTCACACCCCATTTTCTAAAGTTTGGTATAACAGTACGTGACATGATCAGTGATGTGTACCAGGGGATGTAGTCCCTACGTATACACGTTAAGCCTCCTGTAGACCTACACAAATATCATAAGAAAGCAAGAACACTGCTGATATTTTATATATTACATGTAACAAGAGTACATAACACAGTCCCACACTATACAAAAAATGGAATACATATGAGTCTATTATCACACTTAGGAAAATATACACGATAACTAGACATATATATAAAACACAAAAAGAGTACTAGCATGGTACATATAGTGAACCAGAAGGGATCAAAATGTCACAAATAGTCCTATTGCTACTTAGTAGACTGTCTAAATACTCCTGGTTCTCCTCCGAGGGTGCAACAACGGGATCTATATCTGGGCAAGTAAACCCAGGGTCTCAGATACGACCAAGCAAATGTACAAATGAAAAATAAGGAAACAATGGAATAACATGACATATATAGTTACATATAGCAAACATGATATCCATGAGATGACAATAATTACAATATGGTTAAGGAAGTAAATCTGCACAATACTGTTCGTGAGTGTATAAACACATGTAATGAGATTGAACAATCGAGAAGTTCTGATCAGGTGGGTGCATCCCGTGCATACCCAGGATCACGGCCTTAAACAGACCCCTGGCTGCTGAGACTAGGGCCAGCCCGCTAAGGCTGTAACAAGTAACAAGAAACACGAAACGGAAGCTCATCGAGCTATAATAGACGGTAACCAACACTACCCCATCCCCTGCAGGGGGACAACAATGGATCCAGACACCCACCCAATAAAATCTAGTAATTATCAAGTCCCCATCCCCAAGTGATTGTATTACAGTAGAGTATGTGTGATAAGTTCCTATGACTTCTTATATAACAGGTACAAGTAACATGAATACTACAGTAGTGTGTCTGTATAAACATGTATCGTGCAGATAATAGGAGTCAATAACAGGAATTTTTGTATCACAACTAACAGGAATATGTAATCGGATTATCCGTGTAACTGGTAACGGGAATAAATATTAGGAATATCCGGGCATCATGTAACGAGAATAAATAACAGGAATACAAGAATTTATCCCAGCAATCTCCATAATAACATGCACAATATGCCACAACCATCACTGATAACCCAATAAGACACAATCATGCTCAAATATACCATACAATCCTATAGGAATAGACTATTGTCGAGATTATCTGCAATATCAGGACCAATCAGATAACATGAATCATATAAATGATATATTTGGTGAAATAATGAAAATAATAGTAAACAATTGCCTTATAAATGAAGCTCTCATTTTTTCGATCCCAACGGTACCAAGAATGCGTGATTCGGACGTTGAAAGCTTACGATATTGTCTGAAGCACGATTAAGGGTCTAGTTTATAATATCTGAAAGTGATCCAAGGGGTTAAACATAATTTTATTGGGTATAAATATAATGACAATAATTTATAGAGGGCCATTATGGAATTTTACCTTTTATATCCAAGTGGGTTCGGGTTTTTGGACTGCGGGTTTGGTTCACATATAAACCCAATCCATTATGGGTTTCCTTACAGCATAACAGTATGTGAAGAAGAATAAGAAGAAGAAAAGGAAGAGGAAGGAAAGGGGAACCCTGGGTCTAGTCACGGCTGAGGTGGCCTCAGCCAACAACGGCAGCGGTCCAACTCCGTTGCAGAGCTCCGGTGAAAGGCGCGGTGGAGATTCAACGGAGAGAGAGAGAAGGAGAAGGAGGAAGGTGGTGGGAAAGTGTTGATCACAGCGAAGAGTGGCAGAAGGTGAAGGTGGTTATGGTGGTGTTGGGAAGGTGGTGCCGATGCTCTGCGGTGTTCATGGTGGTCGGAGGTCGACGGAGGATATGGTAAAAGGAGGAAGAAGATGTGGAGAAGGAGATTGGGGGGAGAGAAAAATAGAGTGAGAGAGATGGTGTGAGAGAGAGAGAGGGGAGAGATGGCGTGGGAGGTGGGTTGACGAAGGTGGACGGTGGCCCTTGGCCGGCGGTGGGTTGGCGTGGATGGCAGGGAGGATGAGAGAGAGAGAGAGAGAGAGAGAGAGAGAGAGCAGTGAAAACAAAAAATAAAACGTGTGAAAGGTGAGATAGAGGGATTAACATGGTGGTTAATTAATAGGGAAAGAATGGCAGTTAGAATCATTTAGAAAAATGGAGAGTTTTAGATGAAGATTAAAGTTAGTCGATTAGATTAGAACCCTGTAGAAATATGAAGAATTTTGGAAACGTAGGAAGGAAGGAAAGAAAAATAAATGTATTTAGAGTTATATTAAATAATTAGGTTAAAATTTATTAGGCCCGAATGGTTCCCAAAAATTCTGTAAAATCAAAAATATTACCCTGAGAGGTAATACTGGATTTTAGAAATTCAATCTGGTCTGGATATTAAAAATCTGGAACTGATCGGTGATATCAGTCAATACCGGCTTTTGGCCAAATTTTGACTAATTCTGAAAAATCTCCAAAAATACGCTAAAGTAGAAAATATGATTATTTTAAGAAATAATTTAAAAGTAGATTCTTGAAATTTAATCTTTGTTGTGAATTATAAATCGTTAAGTCAATTACCAGTATTGGTAACTACGGAATTCGGAGATTTTCCAAAATAATCTAAAAAAATTTCAAAATTTTTAGAAAAATCCTAAATATTGAAAAATGATTTATGGAGATGAAAACTGGTTTAGTCTGACTACCAGAAAGGTTAAATCAAAGATATACACAATATCGAGTATTGATATGTAACACGTACATCTAGAGCTAGGGGTTACACTTCAACCTACCTAACAACAAAAATTTCATCCTCGAAATTTAAATCAAAAATTGGAACACAACATGCTAATAGAAATAGAAACTTTAATAAAGTAATACCTGAGGGTCAGGAAACAAGTAAGGGTACTTTTCACAAATTTCTTCCTCCAACCCACAGGTAGAATCTCCCGGGGAATTAAGATCCCATGCCATTCGAACTAAGGAGACCAATCTGTTCTTTAGGACCTTCACTCTTCGATCAAGTATTGCCACTGGCTGAACTTCATAGGTTAAATTCGTTCTCAATGTCAGTTCTGAATAATCAAGAGCATGTTTCTCATCAGGCACATATTTTCAGAGCTGAGACACATAAAAACATCATGTACCCCTTCAAGAGATGGAGGTAAAGCTAGATGTAGGCCACTGCACCTATTCTCTCCATAACCTCGAATGGCCCAATATATCTTGGACTCAACTTCCCTTTACTCTCAAATCTGATAACACCCCGAGTTGGTCATATTTTATGAAATACATAATCTCCAATCGCAAACTCTAGGGGTCTCCATTTGGAATCTGCCCAGTTTCGCTGGCGGTCATGTGCAGCCTGTAGATGCTTTTTGATCTGAACTACTTTAACCACAGTCTGAGTTATTAGCTCTGGCCCAAGCAATTTTCATTCACCAGTATCATTCCAACACATCGGTGATCTACACCTTCATCCATATAGGGCCTAAAATGATGCCATTTGTATACTAACCTGATAGCTATTATTGTATGAGAATTTGACAAAATGCAGATGATCTTCCAAGATCCCCTAAAATTCATAACATAGGCCCGAAGCGTGTCTTTCAGAACTTGAATAGTCCATTCTGATTGCCCATCTATCTATGGATGATATGTGATGCTGAATTTCAACTTGATTCCTGACTCTGCCATATGTGGGATAGACATCTCGTGTCTCGATCTGACACTATGCTCACCAGTACGCCATGTAATCTTACTATCTCCAGCATATAGCGTTTTGCCAAAGTCTCAATGTACTGCCCCACTTTAAAGGGTATAAAGTGAGCGCTCTTTGTTAATCTATCTACTATCACCTAGATAGCATTGTGACCCTTCAAACTCCATGGCAGTAAGTCACAAAATTCATAGTGATATGCTCCAACTTCCATTCAAGGATAGGAAACGGTTGTAATAAGCCAGCGGTCCTCTGGTGTTCAGCTTTCACTTGTTGACAAACCAGACATTTTGATATAAACCTGGATATTTCTCTTTTCATTTATGCCTCCAAAAATGTTGCTTCAGATCTTGATACATTTTTATTCCATCGGGATGAATACTATAAGGAGAATTGTGAGCTTTTGCCAGTAACCCTTGTCAAATATCTCCCTTGGGCACACATAATATTGCACCTTATCTTAGGGATCCATCCCCAGGAATAATCAAGTCAGTTCTCAAGCCAGCTCCCACTTGATCTTTGAATTTTTGGAGCTGTTTATCTTCAGCCTGGGCTTCCTTTATTCTGTCTATCAAAGATGATTGGAGTTGCAGTGCCATACAACGGGCCACTTCTCCTGGTATAACAACTTCCAGGGTTAACCTCCTCATTTCTTCTATTAAACTCTTTTGTTCAGTAAGGATCATGGCAGCCGGTCTCCTACTTAGAGCATCAGACACGACATTTGCTCATCTTGGATGGTACTGGAGATTAAGATCATACTCTGCCATGAGTTCCAACCATCTCCTCTGCCTCATATTTAACTTTTTTTTGAGTGAAGATGTATTTCAGACTTTTATGATTCATGTAAATCTTCACTCGAGTGCCCAATAAAAAATGTCACCAAATCTTCAGGGCAAAAATAACAGCAGCTAACTCTAAATCATGAGTCGAATAGTTTTTCTCATGTGACTTGAGCTGCTTGAAGCATAGACCACTACTTTATCGTGTTGCATAAGCACACAACCAAGCCCCTGACCTGATGCATTACTATATTGACAAAACCACCCGACTGATCTGGAATAGTAAGGATCAGTGCGGTCATTAAGCTGTGCTTCAGTTCTGAAAAGGCTGCTTTACATTCTTCTGTCCAAACAAATTTTTCTCCTTTCTTAATCAACTATGTCAGGGGTTTTTCTTTGAAGAATCTTTCACAAACTTCCTATAATATCCTGCCAAGCCCAAGAATTGCCGCACCTCTGTTACAGATTTGGAGATCGACCATTTTCTACTACTTCTGCCTTCTTCAGATTCACCTATAGTCCTTACCCTGAAATAATGTGCCGAAAAAATCAACACTTTTCAACCAAAAGGCATACTTGCTCAATTTTCCATATAACTGATTCTCTCTCAGAATCTACAACATCGTCCTTAAGTGCTCAGCATGCTCTCCCCAGTTTTTGGAATAAATGAGTATATCATTAATGAAAATGATTACAAACTTATCCAGGTAAGGAGAGAACACACTATTCATCAAATTCATGAAGACTACGGGAGCATCAGTGGGTGCAAAAGGCATTACTAAGAACTCATAATGTCCATATCTTATGTGAAAAGCAGTCTTCGAGATATCTGATGCTTTCACCTTCAACTGGTGATAAGCAGAATAAAGATCCAGTCGAGAAAATATTATTACACCATATAGCTGATCGAATAAATCATTGTTCCTGGGAAGAGGGTACTTGTTCTTTATAGCCACCTTGTTAATTTCCTGTAGTCAATACATAATCTCTGTGACCCATCCTCCTTCTTGACTAGCGATACTGTTGCTCCCCACGGTGATGTACTTGATCTGATAAAACCCTTACTCAAATGATCTTGAATATGCTTTTGCACTTCTGCCAATTCTACTGGGGCCATTCGGTACGGTGCCTTGGAAATTGGGGCAGTACCAGAAAACATATCAATCGTAAACTCTACTTCTCTATCCAGAGGCAATCCGAATAAATCCTCAATAAATACGTCCAGAAACTCTCTCACTACTTCAGGAGTTTCCAACTGACCCGCATCCAATATGGTTAGGGTCCCATTAAGGACTATATCTGGGTGTGTCACTTGATCTGTAATTTTGCCTTTCTCTGGGAATTTGAGTTCTGGCTGATTGGGAATCTGAAACACCATACTCTTCTTTTGACAACTGCATGCACTCGACTAAGCCAATCCATACGCAGTATGATGTCAAATTCACAGTTATCAATCAGTAAGAAGTTTATGATAAATTCCCTGCCACACATAACTACGGGACATCTCGTACATACCTTATTACACGATATTACCCCATTCCCAGTGCTAATTGTCCAACCCTAGCGTACTGTGTCACAGGATATATTTGTAGGATCTTTAAACAAGCAACACAAACACTAGAGGGGAGTGAATAATGTTTATAAACTTTTTAAATAAAACTACTTGCAGGAAATAAAAATTCACAAGATAAAACTCAGAAAAATGCAAACGCAAAGACATGATATTTTATCCTAGTTCGGTTCTTGTGACCTACGTCCAGTCCTCAAGCAACCCGCTTGAGATTTTTCTTTTCCTGATTTGGATACACCCAAAACCAATAGCTGGACATTACTTTACTGAACACCCTTTGCCAAATGTGTACAACTCCTCTTACACCAAGAAGACGATACCTTGTATAACTTCTCTTCTACACTAAGAAAATGCTCTTGTACAACTTCTCTTTGAGTGAAGACAATCAATCCTATAAGTCTTGAATCTGTATGTGATTGTAGACAAGGTCTTTTATAGGTGGACTTCTAGAATTCTTTACAATAGAGTAGTAATTGGTGAAGAAACAGAATTTTTGGGCAAAAACTTGTGTTTTGAATTGGTGAATTGATTCTAGGACAACATCCCTACTTATAAGTGAAATCTATAGTCAGTTAGGGAAGTTATCAATTCAAGTTTGAAATTTAAAATGTTGGATAAAATGTCAGAAATCAGAAACTGTCTAACAGTCAGGAACCACTATTAGTCGACTATGATATGAGGTTAGTCGACTAGAAGAACAAATTTTGCCATTGTTAGTCGACTAATATAGGAGGCAAGTCGACTATATCAAGATTGATACAGATAACAAATTTTTAGAAACTATTTTTAGTCGACTAGTAGAACAAGGTTAGTAGACTATATCAAGGGTTAGTCGACTAGGCTCTATGGAAAGTCGACTAATACTGCTAAACAGATATCAAACAGAGAGCAGGATATTTTTTTGTGGAAGGCCTTAGTCGACTGTAATATGGATCAAGTCGACTAGGTGATAGGATAGTTGACTATACTAGGGGTCAAGTCGACTATATGACTATTGTGTGTGCGTTCAAGGATTTAACAAAGATTCTAAAAAATACACATAAATAGTCAAATTCTCTAAATGAGTTTGAGCAACCAGAACTCTGTATATACGCTTGAGATAGAGCTCCAAATACATCTGTATCACTTTGTTATCCATCATCAAAATCTTTCAATTTGTAAGCTTCAACATTCTCCCCTTTTTGATAATGACAACCTGTGTTTATGAAAACTCTCCCTGGAGTAAATAGGTTATAACAAATAGATATGTAACAAGTCAAGTGTTCTTGTTCTCATGTATAAGTTATAAAAATATTTCCATATAACAAGTGTTACCTGCATGAGCATGAGTTGCAATATTGCCAATATTCATATATCATATATCCATTGCCATATCACAACACATATCACAACACATATATCAACACATATATCAGCATATAACTTTCTCCCCCTTTGTCATTAATAAAAAGAGAAACAGCATAGATCAAAATCAACATTTTTATAACAAAAACAGAAAATATCAAGTAGTATAATAAAACTAAAAGAGTCATAACAAAAAGAAAATACAAAAAGAAAATGCAAGAAACTCCAAAAAACATAAAACAAAGCCAACGCCATATGCATCACATGTCGGATTTGGGAGGAGGTGGTGGTGAAAAACGGGTCTTGAGGAGATCCAGAATTTCCTTTTGAGTTGTTTCAAATGACTTCATCTTCAGTTGCATGCTCATAAAATGGTTCATCAGTAAAGATTGATTTGAGAGCAATGCATCATGAGAGTCTATCATAGATTGTTGACGGTTTTGTAGAGTCTCTATTTCAACAGAAATAGAGTTGTAGAAAGCATCGGGATATGAAGGAGGTTCTTGAGTTGAACTTCGTGGAGGAGGAGAGCGTGGATGTTGAGGGTTGGTGGAGGGTGAGAAAAATCGTGAAGTTTCATACGATGAAGTACGACACGATCAAAAGGCTCGAAAATTTTGACAACACTCGTTTCGGAAGAAAGATCTATGTGAAATTTCTGAAACGCATGTGATAAAAAGGCTCCATATGGTAAGAAGAAGGTATGATCCTTAACAAGAGTATCAAAGATTATCTTTACCCAGTTGACTTCTAGTCTAGCCATGATGGCATAGACACAAGTTGTTAAATCACGAGAATAATAGTTATAACTCCCAGTTTTAGGGCAAATGTTATAGGCAAGGATACGACCAATTAGACGAGGAATGGGTTTCAATTTATTGTTAGACATAGGTAATCCTTGACCTGGAAGAAACAAATTTGATAAGACCTCAGCATCATCCATAGTAATGTCATTAATAGATAGGCCGTGATAAGGAATTGAAAAATATGACCTAAGGATTTTGGGGATAACTTGATATTGACACCTTTAACCATAGAATATATATGAACATCATCCTCATTGCCTTCATAGGTTAAGTTGGTATAAAACAGGTGGATCAAGAAGGGATAATACCCTTGTCTAGAATCAGTAGAAAACATATTATATAGACCACAATTTTGCAGATATGAGACAATGTCATAGTCATTAAAGTCTTCATATTTAACAAACCTACTAGGTAAGATTTCTAATGAAGAAATTCTTAGAAAATCATCTTCTAGGGCAGGATTTTTAAGAAAAGCCCTAAAATCAGTTTGAGATGAGGAAGAAGATGGTGTAAATTTGGATTTCTTAGACATAGACATAATTAGAGCTCAAATTAAAGGAAGATAAAGCAAGGATTGAGAGTATAAGATAGAGATTGGAACAAATTTACTAAGGAATTGAAGGAAGAAGGAGATGGGTTCTCTACTGCTGTCGAATCCTGTAGTCGACTGGTCAGCGGCTGAGGAATCGGGTGAAAAAAACTGGAGTTTTGATGAGGGTGAGGGATAAAAATGAGAAGTAAACATAATATCAATGGTTAGGATTGAAAGAAAGAAGAGATTGGATCCAAAACTAATGAAATGGGTCGGGTTTTGAAAGTTAAAAACCAATAACAGAACACAGATTTTCACAGGGTTAGTCGACTTGTGTTTTTGACTAGTCGACTAATCCACTATTTAGTCGACTAGTTGGTCGATATAGTCGACTAACTTTTAATAACACAAAAGCCCATGTTTCTGTTAGATGAAATTAGTCGACTGTACACTGTTAAGTCGACTATTGACTTATCAAGTCGACTACTAAACTTTGATAAGTCGACTAATAAGAAAATAAATGGCTTAAAATAATTCTGTTTAAATAATTCTGAAAAAATATTTAATGATCGAAAATATTACAAATACCCAAATCTCTTCGAAATCTAATAAAAATATCTTCTTTAAGTGGTTTTGTAAAAATATCTGCAATTTGATTATCAGTTGATATAAAATTTAGTAAGATATCACTTTTTAAAGCATGATCACGTAAAAAATGATGTCTAATATCAATATGCTTAGTACGTGAATGATGAATTAGATTTTTAGATAAGTTAATAGCACTAGTATTATCACATATAATAGGTGAATTTGTGATAGACATGCCATAATCAAATAAGGTTTGTTTCATCCATAAAATCTGAGCACATGCAACACTAGCAGCGATATATTCTATTTCGGTTGTTGATAATGATATAGAATTTTGCTTTTTACTAAACCATGATAATAATGAATGTCCCAAAAAGTGACAAGTACCACTAGTACTCTTCCGATCAGATTTACATCCAGCAAAATCAGCATCACTATATGATAGTAAATCAAATGTGCTTGATTTCAAATAAAATAAGCCATAGTTGATTGTGTTATTAATATATCGAAGAATCCTTTCCACTGCTTTAAGATGTGATTCCTTATGATTTGATTGATATCTAACACATAAGAAAACACTGAACATAATATCAGGTCTACTTGAAGTAATATATAGTAAAGAACCAATCATATCTCGATATATTTTTTATCAACATTCTTACCATTTTCATCTTTGTCTAGGAATATAGTAGTACTTATATGAGTGTTTTTACGACCAGAATTTTCCATACCAAATCTTTTCAAAAGTTCCTTTGCATACTTGCATTGGGAAATGAAGATTCCATCATTCATTTGTTTTATTTGTAGACCGAGAAAGTAAAAAGTTCACCCATGTGGCTCATCTCAAATTCACTCTGTATAGTCTTAAAAAATTCTTGACAAATATTATCGTTAGTAGATTCAAATAAAATATCATCAACATATATTTGAATAATTAAGATATCTTTATTAACACGTTTAATAAAAAAGTTGTATCTGCTCTTACCATCTTAAAATTAGAATTTAAAAGAAAATTTTTTAATCTATCATACCAAGCACGGGGTGCTTGTTTTAAACCATATAAAGTTTTCTTAAGTTTAAAAACATAGTTTGAAAATTTTTCATGTTCAAAACCTGGAGGTTGTTCAACATAAACAGTTTCTTTAATAAAACTATTTAAAAAGGCACTTTTAACATCCATTTGATAAAGTTTGAAATTCATAAAGCAAGGAAAAGCAAGTAAAATACAAATTGATTTAAGTCTAACTACTGATGCATAAGTTTCATTAAAATCAATACCTTCTTCTTGATTGTATCCTTGTGCTACTAACCTTGTTTTGTTCTTAATAACTTGACCTGATTCATCAAGTTTGTTCTTAAAGACCCATCTGGTACCGATGACTGGATGATCGGTAGGACGTTGTACAAGATCCCAAACATCATTTCTGACAAATTGATTCAACTCTTCTTACATCGCAATTGTCCAAAATCATCTGCACATGTTTCTTCAATATTCTTTGGTTCAATGAGTGATATGAAAGCAATTTGTGTCATGTAGTTCAACTTGGATCTTGTCTGAACGCCTTGATTTATATCTCCAATAACCAAATCATGTGGATGATTCCTTACTTCAACATATGCTTTAGGTAACTCAGTAGGAGTCTTATCAACATTAGAAATGTTAGTATCATCAGAAGATATAACAGTATTATCAATAGGAGTATTTATGATATCATCATCATCATGTGAAGAAATATTAGAAATATGCTTAGTCAAAGATTCATCAAATTTAACATGTAATGATTCTTTAATAGTAAATGTTTTCTTATTAAATATTCTATATGCTTTACTTTGAGTAGAATATCCAACAAAAATACCTTCAATGGATCTAGCATCAAATTTATCTAAAGCATCTCTTGTATTTAAGATAAAATATTTACATCCAAAAATCTTGAAGTAAGAAACTTTTGGAATCCTGTTAAAAACAATTCATAAGATGTTTTGTTCAATATAGGTCGAATAAGCACACGATTTAAAATATAACATGCAGTAGCAACAGCTTCAGCCTAAAAATATTTTGCTAAATGTTGTCCATAAGTATAGTTCTAACACATTCTTGCAAAGTCCTATTCTTTCTCTCCACAACACCAATTTGAGGAGATGCTCTAGGAAATGCAAAGTTATGTGTAGTACCATACTTATCACAGAAATTTACAAAAGAGTCATTTTTAAATTCTCCTCCATGATCACTTCGAATAGTGACTATGTCTAGAGAATTTTAATTTTGAATTCTTTTACAAAAACATGAAAACTCAATAAAAGTATCATTTCATTTTTTAGAAAAATTACCCATGAAAAACGTGAATAATCATCAACAATAACAAAAATATATCTACTTTTGTTTAAAGAAGCAACACGAGTAGGACCAAATAAATCCAAATGCAACAGTTCTAAAAGTCTATTAGTAGAAACTAAATCTTTAAATTTAAAAGATGATTTAACTTGTTTTCCTAATTGACAAGAATCACAAAAATAATCCTTTTTAAAAGCTATTTTTTGAAGACCTTTAACTAAAACAAATTTAGAAATCTTAGAAATTGTTTTCATATTCAAATGACCAAATCTTTTATGCCATAAAAAATAATCATTATTTGAAGCAAGCAAACATAAGTTATCATTTGATGATATACAAGTTATTGATAACTCATAAATATTGTTATTACGAGAACCTTTAAACAGAATATCTTTCATGTTAGTATCATATATAAGACATGCATCTTTTTCAAAAACAATTTTATAATCCTTATCACATAACTGACTAATACTTAATAGATTGTGTTTTAAACCTCTTACCAAATGAATATTTTCAATAAGGGGTTTTGAAATGTTACCAACCATACAGATACCAATAACCTTTCCTTTGTTATTGTCTCCGAATATTACTGTACCTCCCTTTTTGATTTGAATAAAAGACAGTAGTTGAATGTGTCTGGTCATGTGTTTGGAACAACCACTATCAATTATCCACTTTTCTTTAAAAGGTACCTATAAGATAAAAATATTTTGTATGGTACCCATCATGATAGGGTTCAAAAAAGATTAGCCTTTAGGAACCCAAATCTAGTTGGAATTTGGTTTCCATTTGTTAGTATAAACATAATTAACAGAATTACACACATCATGTATATAAGATGCAATATAAGCATTTTTATCAACATTATTTAGATTTTTAGGAATCCATATATATTTGTTCCTAATTCTTTTTGAAATAGTATTAGTATTTCTTTTCACAAAAGAATTATATAGATTATTATTATAAAACTGTGTAGATTTTACAAAATTAGTTTTTGAAAATCCAAGACCAACATGTGTAGTGTTTGTAAATCTTATCTTTTGAAAATCTAAGACCAAAATAATTATTTGACATTTTTTGATAAGATAATAGATCATTTAAATTTTCTTTTCCTTTATTAAATTTTGTCACATTTTTCAAAATTCCTTCATGCTTAATTTTGAAATTAGTCATTTCTTTATCTAAAATAGTAATTCTAGAATTTACAGAAAATGTTTCTTTTTTAAGCGTAGAATTTTCTTTTAAGAAATTCTCATTATCTTTTTTTAAAGATGAAATAACTTTTTCAAAATCATCTTTTTGAGAATTTAAAGAAGATGTTTGAGAAACATAAATTGAATTTTCATTGTTGAGTCTTTCATTTTCTTTTGTTAAAACTTTATTTTTAATCTTTTCATTTTTGAAATCATTATAAAGTTCATTAAATGCTTCTAATAATTCATCATAATCTTGTACCTCATCTTCTTGAGCCATGAAGTAGATATTGGCGATTTCAGTGGCTTCTTCTTCGTCAGAGAAAGATGAGTCGCTATCATCCCAAGTTACTTGATTCGAACTCAATAAATCAGGGCAGATCAGATCGGTTCAGATCGGTAGAAAATCAGTTAGAATAAATTCCTACAAATCGATCGGTTGAAGCCAAGGATCAAAGACCATTTCGTCAAAATCCCGGACTTAAACTGCAAATCCAGCTGAAGATAAGACAAATCGAGAAGCCGGTGAGCACCACCAACAGGGTGTGGCCAGGTGGCCACACCCTGGCCGCAGAAATGCGGCCAAAGCCGCGTTTTCGCGGCTTTGTTGGTGAGTTAGGGGGAGCGTTTGCTCCCCTATCTTCATACACTCCTATAGGTTGGGTTTTGCCTATAAATACTGGATTTTCAGAGCCAAAAGGGGACGATCATGCAGAGATAGGATTTAGTCTAGTTTTTCATTCTTTATAGTGTAGGTTTTTGTTTTTCTTTTCATATAATTTTAATTTTAATTTATGTAAATCAGAGGAGATCAGAGTTTCATAGGAGAACGAGAACGAAGCTTGTACTGAGAGTGACACCGGTGTAAGATTTTCTTCTTTTCTCTTATTGTTATAAAATCAAATCTGTAGTTCCCTTTTATATGTACTTTATTTTTGTGTTCTTCTTCTTCTTCCCTACTTTTCTTCTTTTGGTACAATTGTTATCCAAGTGAGTCTAAAAGCATCGAAAGAGCTTTGCCTTTGCGAGTGCCTCCGATAGCCCATGACGATGGATTTTGAGTTTCATTATGTATCACTCATACTTGCAACGTCTTGATGATATAATGTGGAGGAAACGGGAATCAACTCTTATGGGCTATACGTTGATCGCCTCACTTCAAGCTAACATCATTGCAAAAGATTCAAGGTAGGTATTTGGCCAAAAGAAGTAAGTAATTTTTAGTTTCTTTTCTTTTCTTTTATTCTTTAGTTTAGAACACCAACAACACCCACTTCTTTCCATTTTCAATTTCTTTGTAAATAATCATTTTCCATTTTTCTCCACCTTCTCATTCTACCACTTTCTTCCTCACTTAACTTTAACCTAATTTTTCTCTTTTTCTTTTAAAGAACTAAAGAAGAACTTTAACCGAACTTTGTATCTTAAAAGAAGACTTACTAAAAAGCTTCCATCGCTAGTCCCTCCTTGTGGATCACGACCCGCATAGCCACTTGCTATCGCGGTAGAATTGAGCACTTGTACATCTCTACTCTAAATCTGAAATTCTATATTTGTGTGCAGGTTATAACTCAATCAAATTTTTGGCGTCGTTGCCGAGGAAGGACGGTAAGTTACTCTCTTTAAAAGTTTACATTTTTGATTAATTTTCTTCTTTTTTTTGTACAGATTCAACAACAAGGAATTCTTGCTGCAGTGGACATATAAATGGCCTTGGACTCTGCTCAAGAAAGCAGAGCCAAGAAGCCCTCAGATTTGCTACATTCCTGTGGCAAACTGAGTGAACTACTAACCTGTATTTTTTGCAGGTTGGCTGAATTGCATAGTTAAATATTTGTAGCATTTATTTTCTTATTTGACTCACTGTATATATATTTCTAACACAACAGTAAAATGATGATTGTAAATGCTAAAAAAATGATTTAGACTTTGCATTTAGGCACGTGTCTATTTCATTACATTTTCTATTTACTGTTGAAGGGTGCTGGAGCAAAGGTACGTGTGCATAGCATTTAGTATAAGAACACTTTTGAATTGTTTACATTGCTTAAGTGTTGCTTTTCTTGTACACTGCACTAAATTGATCTAAGGGCTTATCCTATAAACAAGATAAGGTGGGGAAGTCATTACCCTCCCTTAGCCCACAAATAATCTCCTCACTCACTAACCAAACCTAACTAAAAATGAGTAGATGTTGGCCCTAGGGAGATCTCGGATTCAATTAGGAGATTATCCTAAGGGGTAAAGGTGTTGGAATTTGACTCCTGCCAAATCAGTGTCTAGGAAAGGGATTAAGGGCCGAAAGCCTGAAGGTTGGTGGTTACTTAATTAAGGAACGTCTTTGACGGATAACCTCCCACCAATCTTGCCCTAACCTGGCTGATTAGCTTGTGGTCAAAGTCTGCATTATACCTCCTATGGACAATCTAACCAGTTAGGAGTCGTCTAGGTCAAAGGTCTACCCTAACTTAGGTTAGAATTTTTCTTTTTTGTTTGCTTATTTGTTTGTTTTTTTTCTTTGTTTGTGTTTTATTGTGTAATATGGCTTATAACAATAATTTTTTCAATTTTAATGGTAATCCATATTACACACCAACCTCTTTTTCGGATATTACCAACCCGCCATATCATAACTTTAACCAACCTAGTGTGCCGGATTGGTCTTATCCGAATCAATATAACCCATGTCCCCAATCTTATAACCATAATTTCCAGAATAATTTTAACTCTTCACAGAGTAAATGGGGATTCACCTCCCCCGAGTCCAATTGTCAACCAACTTGTCCTCCTTATCCACCTTGTCCGTAATATTTTCAAGATTCATACTCAGTTCCACCAGTCCAAAATAGAAAACCATCAATTTTGGAAATGAGTATGCATGAGTCCAAACAAAAATCACAAAATCTGATGGACTCACAATTTCACCACCAATTCCAAAACAACACTTCATCTTTTCAATAAAATGATGAACCCATCATTTATGAAAAGATGCTTGAAGCCATGACTTAGGCTCAAAACGCTCGTAATCATGACATAGATATGATGGTCCAATCTCTACGTTCTCACCGTTTGGCCAGTTCTGATGTCGGTAACCATTCTGTTAGAGCCGAAGAGTCATGTTGTTTTGGAACACAAGGTTCCATTTCAGCACAATCATTTGAACTTGCCCAAACTCCAAATTGTGAAAGTGACATTGATAGTTTGGCAAGTTATCCCTTTCCTGAAATTGAACTTGAAAATGAATATGGTCATGAACCTCAACTTAGTGATTCAATTCTACTTCCTGATTCAATTATGACTCCGGTGTCTTCACCTGATTTCAATCTTTTTTCTGAGTCAACATTGGATCCTGTGCCAATTCATAATGAAATTGAATCGCCCATCTTTGATGATCATCATATTGAACTTGACCAATTTTATAATTTTGAAAGTCCCATTGATAAATTGGCAAGTTCTCATTTTTATGACATTGAACTCAATGAGAAATGTGACCTAGATTCTCAAATCTGTGATCCAGTTCAAATTCCCGAATCAATATTGACTCCTGTTTTGTTACCCGACTTGAGTAATATTTTAGAGTCAGTTTTGATTCCCACACCTATCATTCTTGAACTTGAATCACCAATATTAAGTCACATTCCATTGTTGAAAAATAAATGTGGACTTGAGTTTCAACTTCTTGATTTGGACCCACTTCCTGAACTAATCTCGACTCTTGAACCTTTACTTGACTTAAGTCACTTTCCTGAGTAGGTATTAGTTCCCGTACTTCCAAAGTCCAAGTCAATCATTCTATCTTTTCACACTCCATTTTGGGGCAAGGCGGTTGACAAATTTGACTCCGAAATTAATTATGGAATTTGGAAATTAGATGGGGTTAAATTTTAATAAAAATCCTTCATGGATACATCATTTTAATGGGTTATATTAGAGAGATTTTTGGTGGGTTCCTCCGAACTCCATGCAAAGTCGATTGGGCCGCATTTCGTGGACCAATTAGACCACCATCGGAACCACCACCTTAAGGTAGTATTTTCCTTCCATGTCTTCTTTTCATGCATCTATGCATTAATTCATACATTGAGGACAATGCATGAGATAGGTGTGGGGGAGAGTTCTAACATAACTTAGGTTTTTCTTTTTTTTAAAAAAAAGAAAAAAATAATATTAACATTTTTCTTTACTTTTAAAAAACTTTTTGAAAATAGAAACAATATTTTGACATATTTTTTGTAAGAAATTGAGTCAATTTTAAGGAATAGGAAAATCAAAATTAGAATTTCTTAAACTTGATCAAAATAAGATTATTTGTTTGATTTTTAGGGTTAGGAAGATAATTTGTCAAAGTAATTTAGTCTTGATCTTTACCTTAATGAAATATGCACACTTCATACACTTACACACTTAGGGTTCAAAAATAAAGATTCTTATGCCTTATATAAAAAAAAAAAGAAGAAAAAAAATATAAATCTATGAAAGATGAACAAATTTAATTATTGATTAGCTAGGTGCTTTGGCCTAAGAAAGCCTTACTATTTATGCGAAAGATGATTAGATAAGTTTGAGAAAAAAATATATATATATAAAAATCCTCTGATTAAGCTGGGAATTTGTGCCTAATAAAGCATAAGTATTCACGCCAAAAAGGGGTTCAAATAATAAAATCCTTAGTTTTGCGACCTTATTTACTTGAGTCCTTAAGTCCTTGGGTGTTTTCTCACCCGGTGCCCTAAGACTGTTTGGTTTGGGAGTCATCGATTAAAGGTTCGTTACATGGGTAGATTAAAAAGCCTAATAGAACTAAGGAATAATACCACAAAAATATATATATATATATATAAATAAATGAGACATAAGAGTTAGAGTTAAAGAACCCTTAGTCAAAATTTTCACAATCACAAGGTGCATATGACTTAGGGTAAAGTAATAGACTAGATGAGAAGTACAATTTGACTCCTTACTTTGATTGATAACAAATTTTTGAATAGAGACTAAGTTTAGGAATGAAAAATTCGGTTTTCCTATAACTTATAGATTACTTAAATCTTACAATTATATTTCAAATATTTTTCTCTTTCAAAATGCTTTTCGAAAATACTAACTCTTTGTTTCTCTTTCTTTATGGATTTTGTGGGTGTAATCCACTGAAAACCCTCACGAGATAAAACTCGTCCTCTAGGGGAAACCTACAGGTTTAATGGCTTGTTGCACATGCTCAGTGCAATCGCGTGACCTGCGAAAGTGGTCTAATAATCCTTAGTATAGTTTAGTTGTTTTGCTCGAGGACGACCAAAAGATAGGTATGGGGGTGTGATTGGTCACTAATATTGCACATTTATTATCATATTCTCATACTTATTATAAAATAAACTCTGTTTTTTCCTAATTAAATGTTTAATTTATTTGCAGGCCCATTTCTAAAGGAGAGTGAAGAGAAATGAGCCCAAAAGCCCATCAAATTCTGAATTAAATCAGAATTAATTCGAACTCAGTAAATCAGGACAGATCAGATCGGTTCAGATCGGTTGAAAATCAGTTAGAACAAATCCCTACAAATCGATCGGTTGAAGCCAAGGATCAAAGGCCATTTCGTCAAAATTCCGGACTTCAAATGCAAATCCAGCTGAAGATAAAGACAAATCGAGAAGCCGGAGAGCACCACTAATAGGGTGTGGCCACCTGGCCACACCCTGGCCGTAGAAACGCGGCCAAAGCCGCGTTTTCGCGGCTTTGTTGGTGAGTTAGGGGGAGCGTTTGCTCCCCCTATCTTCATACGCTCCTATAGGTTGGGTTTTGCCTATAAATACTGGGATTTTCAGAGCCAAAAGGGGACGATCATGCAGAGATAAAATTTAGTCCAATTTTTCATTCTTTGTAGTGTAGGTTTTTGTTTTTCTTTTCATGTAATTTTTAGTTTTAATTTATGTAAATCAGAGGAGATCAGAGTTTCATAGGAGAACGAGAACGAAGCTTGTGCTGAGAGTGACACCGGTGTAAGATTTCCTTCTTTTCTCTTATTGTTATAAAATCAAATCTGTAGTTCCCTTTTGTATGTACTTTATTTTTGTGTTCTTCTTCTTCCTCCCTACTTTTCTTCTTTTGGTACAATTGTTATCCAAGTGAGTCTAAAAGCATCGAAAGAGCCTTGCCTTTGCGAGTGCCACCGATAGCCCATGACGATGGATTTTGAGTTTCATTCTGTATCACTTCATACTTGCAACGTCTTGATGATATAATGTGGAGAAAATGGGAATCAACTCTTATGGGCTATACGTTGATCGCCTCACTTCAAGGTAACATCATTGCAAAAGATTCAAGGTAGGTATTTGGCTAAAAGAAGTAATTTTTAGTTTCTTTTCTTTTCTTTTATTCTTTAGTTTAGAACACCAACAACACTCACTTCTTTCCATTTTCAATTTCTTTGTAAATAATCATTTTCCATTTTTCTCCACCTTCTCATTCTACCACTTTCTTCCTCACTTAACTTTAACCTAATTTTTCTCTTTTTCTTTTAAAGAACTAAAGAAGAACTTTAACCAAACTTTGTATCTTAAAAGAAGACTTACTAAAAAGCTTCCATCGCTAGTCCCTCCTTGTGGATCACGACCCACATAGCCACTTGCTATCGCGGTAGAATTGAGCACTTGCACATCTGTACTCTAAATCTAAAATTCTGTATTTGTGTGCAGGTTATAACTCAATCAGACACCTTGTACAACTTCTCTTCTACACCAAGAAGACGCTCTTGTACAACTTCTCTTTGAGTGAATACAATCAATCCTATAATCCTTGAATCTGTATGTGATTGTGAACAAGGTCTCTTATAGGTGGACTTTAGAATTCTTCAAATAGAGTAGGAATTGATGAAGAAACAGAAAGTAGAAGCAAGCTTTCAGAAGAACAGAATTTTGAACAGAATTTTTGGGTAGAAAACTTGTATTTTGAATTGGTGAATTAATCGTAGGACAACATCCCTATTTATAGGTGAAATCTATAGCCAGTTAGTGAAGTTATCAATTCAAATTTGAAATTTAAAACGTTGGATAAAACACCAGAAATCAGAAACTGTCTAACAGTCAGAAACCACTATTAGTCGACTATGATATGAGGTTAATCGACTAGAAGAACAAATTTTGTCATTGTTAGTCGACTAATATAGGAGGCAAGTCGACTATATCAAGACTGATACGGATAACAAGTTTCTGAAAACTATTTTTAGTCAACTAGTAGAACAAGGTTAGTCGACTATGCTCTATGGGAAGTCGACTAATACTCCTAAACAGATATCAAACAGAGAGCAGGATATTTTTTTTTGGAAGGCCTTAATCAACTGTAATACGGGTCAAGTCGACTAGGTGATAGGATAGTCGACTATACTAGGAGTCAAGTCGACTATATGACTATTGTGTATGCATTCAAGGCTTTTAACGAAGATTCTAAAAAATACACATAAATAGTCAAATTCTCCAAATGAGTTTGAGCAACCAAAACTCTGTATATAAGCTTGAGATAGAGCTCCAAATGCATCTGTATCACTTTGTTATCCATCATCAAAATCTTTCAATTTGTAAGCTTCAACAATATTATGCTTACTGGTGAATGAGATGAAATAAAGCAGTGAGTAGCACTGGAATCAACTAACACATAAGCAGGAGTGGAATGCATTAAAATAATACTTGTGACAACTTCTCCTGAGCCATCCGCCTGATCAACAGTAAGAGTATAAGCCTTGCCCTTGCCTTTGACTTATCTTGTTAGCCTTACATTGCCTTTCTGAGATTGCTGATACATTTGCTGCTGACGAGGCAGAAGATGCCTAGTCTGAAAGGAAACCATAGATCTTGATGGTCCTGCCATCGTAAGTTTCTCTTATCCAACTGCTTGAGGTGAGTTCTCTTGGAACTTACCGACCGTGAAGGCAATGATAGCCCGGTACTCACTCGATCCACAAACCAAATATAAGTTTTTGGCCAATCTACACTCATTCATTTTATGCCCTATTTTATGACAAAATCTACACTTAACTGGCTGAAAACAAGGCAGTGCAGCTATCTGACGCTTTGGAAGTGTCACACCAAACTGCCTGGCGGAAGCCCCTCCAGAGATCTGTCCAATCGGGCGCTTTAAGCTACTAATAGGCACCTTCCGCATCAATCCACTAAGTTACTCTTGATCCCTGGCAGCAGTTAACACTTCTGCGAAAGTCTTGTGTCTGAATTTGTGTCTGAATGATATGACATATCGCTGAAGTTCTAAACTCAACCCTTGTTGTAATCTCTAGGCCCGATTCTCCTCAGTAGAGACCATATATGGAGAAAATTGGCTAAGTTTTGAAAACTCAGCTACATATTCATCAATAGTCCTCCCAACCTGTCTGAGAATTATAAATTTCTGCTTCGTTTCTGTTTTGGCCGTGTCAGGAAAGAACTTGGCATGAAACACCTCTGAAAATGTCTTCCAAGAGACGGGTCCCGGCAAATTACTCTCCTCTGCAAGTCACCATGTATGTGCCACTCCCGACAGTTAAACTTCTTTTACTACATCCACTCAATCAACCTCTGGAACTCGAGCTGCTACTAACAATTTCTCCATGTCAATAAGCCACTGCTCAGCATCAAGATGGCTTTTTTCTCCTGTGAAGACTACAGGATGGAGTCTCCTGAAGTCAGGCACATTATCTTGCCTCGTCTGACCTCCTGAAGCAGTGAAATTCTCCAAAACAACAGTAAGTCGCTCATTTTGCTGCTGCCGGGATTTCAAGAATAGCTTCAAGAACTCTGCTAGATCCACGGGACTGTCCTCAGTAACACGCTGAGCCATTTGATTAATAAATACCAAATTAGAGTCAGGACTACAACGACATAGTTTAATTCCTAACGATGGACCCAATGTGTTCATGTCATGTCTCTTGTTACGTATCAACAGTGTAGCACCTTGCCCAAGTCTACAGGTATTAACTAGGTTTGAATGGCTGGGTCATGTTTCACGAACAATTCAAATGCCAAATTCGAAACCAAGCTCTGATACCAAGAAAAATTGTGTCACACCCCATTTCTCAGAGTACAGTATAACAGTACGTGACATGATCGGCGACGTGTATACATTGGGATGTAGTCCCTACATATACACGTAAAGCCTCCTGTAGACCTGCACAAATATCATAATAAAGCAAGAACGCTGCTGATATTTTATATATCACATGTAACAAGAGTACATAATATAATCCCATACTATACCAAAAACGGAATACATATGAGTTCATCAGCACACTTAGGAAAATGTACATGATAACTTGACATATATATAAAACACAAAAAGAGTACTAGCATGGTACATATAGTAAACCAAAAGGGATCAAAATGTCACGAACAGTCCTACTGTCCTACTGGTGCTCAACTAGACCGTCTAAAAACTCCTGGTCATCCTCCAAGGGTGCAACCACAGAATCTATATCTGGGCAAACAAACCCAGTGTCTCAGATGCGACTGAGTAAGTATACAAAGGAAAAATAAGGAAACAATGGAATAAGTGATGTATATAGATACATAAAATAAACATGATATCCATGAAATGACAATAATTACAATATGGTCAAGGAATTAAATCTGTACAATATTGTTTGTGAGTGCATAAACACATGTAATGAAACCGAACAATCAAGGAGCTCTGATCAGGTTGGTGTATCCCGTGTATACCCTAGATCACGGATTTAAACAGACCCTTAGCTGCTGAGACCAGGGCCAGCCCGCTAAGGTTGCAACAAGTAACGAGAATTGGGAAACAGGAGCTCATCGAGCTATAATAGATGGTAGCCAGCACCTTGTCCCCTGCAGTGGGACAACAATGGATCCAGACACCCACCCAATAAGATCTAGTCAATTATAAAGTCTCCCCACCCCCAAGTGATTGCATTATAGTAGTGTATGTTTGAACCTGGCCTGATAAGTTCCTATGACTTCTCATATAACAGGTACAAGTAACATGAATACTACAATAGAGTGTGTGTGTGTGTGTGTGTGTGTGTGTGTGTGTGCATAAACATGTATCGTGCAGATAATAGGAGTCAATAACAGGACTTTTTTTAATCACAATTAACAAGAGTATGTAACCGGAGTATCCGTATAACTCGTACCGGAATAAATATCAGGAATATCTGGGCAATATGTAACGAGAATAAATAACAGGAATATAGAAATTTATCCCAGCAGTCTCCATAATAACATGCACAATATTCCTCAACCATCATTGATAACCCAATTGGATACATTCATGCTCAAATATAAAATACAATCCCACAGGAATAGACTATTGTTGGGATTATCTACAATATCAGGACCAATCAGATAACACGAATTATATAAATGATTTATTCGGAAAAATAATGAAAATAACAGTAAACACTTGCCTTATAAATGAAGCTCTCATTTTTCCGATCCCAACGGTACCAAGAATGCGTGATTTGGACGTCAAAGGCTCAAGATATTGTCCGAAGCACGATTAAAGGTCTAGTTTATAGTATCTGAAAGTGATCCAAGAGGTTAAACATAATTTTATATGGTATAAATGTAATAACAATAATTTATAGATGGAATTTTACCTTTTATATCCAAGTGGGTTCGGGTTTTTGGACTGCGGGTTTGGTTCACATATAAACCCAACCCATTATGGGTTTCCTTACAGCACAACAGTATGCGAAAAAGAAAAAGAATAAGAAGAAAAAAAAGATTAAGGAGAGGGGGCCTCGGGCCTAGTCATGGCTAGGGTGGCCTCAGCCAATGGCAGTGGCAGTCTGGCTCCGCGACGGAGCTTCGGCGAAAGGCGGCGGTGTAGATTCAGTTGAGAGAGAGAGAGAGAGAGAGAAGTAGGAAGGTGGTGAAAAAGCAGCAATCATGGCGGAAAGTGGCAGAAGGTGGAGGTTGTCATGGTGGTGTTGGGAAGGTGGTGCCGGTGCTCTGTGGTGGTCACGGTGGTCTGAGGTCGACAGAAGAGGTGGTAAAAGGAGGAAGAAGATGTTGAGAAGGAGATGGAGAAAGAGAAAAATAGAGTGAGAGAGAGATGGTGTGTGAGCTCTAGAGAGAGGGAGAGATTGTGTGGGAGGTGGGTTAGGTGGAGGTGGATGGCAGCCCTTGGCCGACGATAGGTTGGCGTGGATGGCAGGGAGGATGAGTGAGAGAGAGAGAGAGAGAGAGAAGTGAAAATAAAAAATAAAATGTGTGTGAAATTTAGATGGAGAGATTAACATGGTAGTTAATTAATGGGGAAAGTATGGCGGTTAGAATCATCTAGAAAAATGGAGAGTTTTGGTTGAAGATTAGAGTTAGTCAGTTAGATTAAAACCCTGTAGAAATATGAAGAGTTTTGGAATCTTGGGAAGGAAGGAAAGAAAAAGAAATGTGTTTAGAGTTATACTAAATAATTCGGTTAAAATTTGATTAGGCCCGAATGGTTCCAAAAAAACTATAAAATCATAAATATTACCCGAAGAATTAATGTGAAATCAGATTTTAGAGATTAAATCTAATTTGGAAATTAAAAATCCTGAAACCGATCGGTGATATCGGTAAATACCGATTTTTGGCCAAATTTTGAGTAATTTTATAAAGTCTCCAAAAATATGCTAAAATAGAAAAAAATGATTTAAAGAAATAATTTGAAAACAAATTCTTGAAACTTAATCCCGATTGTGAATTAAAAATCATAAAGTCAATTACCGGTATTGGTCACCACTGAATTTGGAGATTTTCCAAAATAATCTAGAAAATTTCCAAAAATTTTTAGAAAAACTCAAATATTGAAAAATGATTTATGAAGCTGAAACTGGTTTAGTCGAGTATCAAGAAGGTCAAATCAAAGATGTACACCGTATCGAGTACTGATACGGTAACACATACATCTTGAGTTGGGGGTTACACTTGTGATGGTTTTCATTGACGATAATTTGGTCTACTCCAAGGATGAAGATGAACATATAGAACATCTGAGGATTGTGTTACAGACACTTTGACAGGAGCAGCTCCATGCCAAATTAAGCAAGTTTGAATTGTGGCGTGAGAGTATAACATTCTTGGGCCATGTTGTTTCTAAAGAAAGAATCTCAGTGGACCCAAGCAAGATTCAAGCGTGAAGGACTGGCCAGTTCCGAAGTCAGCAATAGAGGTCAAAAGCTTTATTGGACTAGCCGGGTGTTACCGAAGGTTCGTGCGAGACTTCTCCAAGATTACGGCATCGTTGACCAAGCTCACCAAGAAGAGAGAAAAGTATGTGTGGACTGATGAGTACACTTCTACATTTGAGAAGTTGAAGAACAAATTGATCACAACCCCAATCTTGAAGACGTCCGCAGGGATAAGAGGTATGGTCATATACAGTGACGCATCTGGGAGGGTCTGAGATTTGTATTGATGCAGTATGGCATGTGATGTCTTATGCATCCAGGCGATTAAAGCTACATGAGAAGAACTATTCAACGCATGATCTGGAGTTGGCAGCAATGATCTGTGCATTGAAGATATGGGGATAATACCTAATGGGAGACCGAGTGCTAATCTACACCGACCACAGGAGCTTGAAGTATATCTTCACCCAAAAGGAATTGAACATGAGATAGAGGTGATGGCTCGAGTTGATGGCAGATTATGACATAGGTTTACAGTATTATCCTGATAAAGTTAATGTTCTGCCTGATAGCCTGAGCAGGAAACTTGAAGCCAACAGGATAAGCACAACTTACTCAGTAAAAGGAGTTACTCAAGGAGATGATGTGATTGGACTTGGTGGTGATTCGGAGGACCAGTGTGTCAGGATAGTTGATGGTATTTTAGATCCAACTGACATTGATGGAAGAAATCAGAACAGCACATAACGAAGATCCCAGACTATAGAAATTCAGAGAATAAGTGAAAGCTGTACTGAGGTCAGATGTCCGCATATATACGGATGGTGCACTCTACTTTGGGAACAGAATTTGTGTACCTTGGGGGCAGATTCTTTAGAAGGTCTTAGTCGAAGCTCACAACTCGTCTTATTCCATACACCCTGGAGGAACAAAGATGTATCAAGATCAGAAGCAATATTTTTGGTGGAATGCGATAAAGGGAGAGATTGCACAGGACGTGGCGAAGTGTTTGGTGTATTAGCAAGTGAAGGCCGAACATCAGAGATCAGCCAGACTTCTTCAGCTACTACCGATACCAGAATGAAAGTAGGAGCATCTCATAATGGATTTCGTCACAGCACTACCACACAGTCTGAAGGGGAACAATACAGTATAAGTAATTGTTGATAGTCTCACGAAGTTAGCACACTTCATACCTTTCAGAGTGGGACAGTCTACAGAGCTACTAGTGGACAACTACATATGGGATATAGTTCGACTACACAGAGTTCCAGCCAGCATTGTGTCTGACAGAGACACCATATTTAAATCATACTTTTGGGAGATCCTTCAGGAAAGTTTGGGAACCCGTCTGAAGTTCAGCACGTCTTATCACCCTGATACAGATGAACAATCCAAGCGAACGATACAGATCCTAGAAGATATGTTGAGAGATGTATGATAGATTTTAAGAGATCGTGGGAAGATCATCTACACCTGGCAGAGTTCTCTAACAATAACAGCTACAAAGCCAGCATCAAAATGGCACGATTTGAAGCTCTGCATGGCATGAAGTGCAGATCACCATTGTGTTCGGATGAAGTACGCAAGAGAAGACATTTGGAACTAGAAGAGTTCATATGATGGATAAGGTTAGAATCATCCAAGAACACCTCTGGGCAGTACAGAGAGGGCAGAAGATTTAGGCAAATATGAACAGAAGATTGTTAGAGTTCAAGGCAGGAGAATACATTTTTTTGAAGACATCTCTGACCAAGGGAGTGACCAGACTCGGTGTATGTGAGAAATTGAGTTCGAGATATATAGCCCCGTTCGAGATTCTGGAACGAGTAGGAGAGGCGGCTTATAAATTGGCATTACTGCCATCACCGGAAGGAGTTTATAACGTGTTTCAATGTCTCAGCTAAGAAGATATGTCAAGGATGAGAATCACATATTAGAGTTGGAGTTGCAGCCAAATTTGTCATATACCGAGCAACCAATATCCATATTAGATAGTAGTGTTAAGACCCTGAAAAATCGGTCTATTTTGTTGGTGCTAGTATCATGGAACATGCATACTTCAGGGGAAGCAACTTGGGAGCGAGAAGAAGCCATCCGTGAGCGTTACCACTAACTTTCATGCCATGAATTGGTAACTTTTCACCTGACAACCTTTGTCTTGTTAACCCTCATTTTTTCGTGTTAGCCTCTTCCCTTATCGAAATTTCGATGATGAAATTTTTTTAAAGTGGGTAGACTGTAACACTCCAAACCAAGAATACATGCCCCGATACGTGTGCCAATTTTTCGCCCATATTATTTCATATTATCCATTTATTATTGTTATTCGGCCTGTATTCTGTGGACCGAGCCCAGCGAGAGACCCTGGATCTTGAACCCGTCCCTAGACTTAGATCCGGCCATTTTCTTTTTCTTTTCTTATTTTTCTTTTTCTTTTTCTTCTTTTCTTCATTTCTTTTTCTTTTTTCCTTTTCCTTTTCCCCTTCCCGTTATCACCAACCTACATATCACTTTCCATCCCATCACCCTACAGCCCATCCCCCCTCTTCCCTCTATGCAGCCCAGCCAGCCACCTTACCCTCTCCTCCTACACGCCACCAACCCCATGCCAGATCCCTCTCAGCTTCTTTTCCTCCTTCTGCAGCAACACCACCACCACACCCTACAGCCCTCTCCCCTCTAGTTGTGCATCACCCCTAGGAAACCCCCTCTCCTCCTCCTGTATGACCACCTTTCTGGCCTCCCCTCTGGCCGCGCACCACCATACCTTTCTCCCTTTCTTTGTTCTCTTCTCTCTCTTACATACTCTCTCTCATTCCCCTTCTTTCTGTCTACTCTCTCTCACTCATTCCCTCTTTCTCTCTGTCTACTCTCACTCCTCCTATCCTCAGTATCGGCCACCTCCGCCCGACCAGCCATCTGGCCACACCCCAGTAGCCCACAGCTTGGTGCACCACCACCCTCACCCTAACTCTTTCTCCTCCTCTTGGTCGCGTGTCCCCCAGCCAACCTCCCCTCTCCCTTCCTTCCTCCTCTAGCTAGCCACCACCTCCACCAACTCCTTCACCACCTTCCTCCTCCTTGACCTAACTCCTCTCCACCACCTTCCTCCTTCACGCAGCCTTACAGCCCAGCTGCACTCCACTTCTGGCCTCCTCTTCTCTCCTCCGCGCGTGGCCCCTCTCCCCCACTTCTCCTCCTCTTGGCGGGGCGCCACCCCTCTCCTCTCCCCCTCTCTCCCTCTCTCAGCTCTCTCTGTCTCTCTTTCTCTCTTTCTATTTCACTCTCTTACGTTCTCTCACTTTTCTCTCCCCTTCTCACTTCTCCTCCTTCCTCTCCACCCCTATCCAGCCCCGGCCGAGCCCACCACCTCAGCATACCACCAGTCCCTCGTCCCTCCTCCCTTGGTCGTGCGTCATACCCAACAGCCACATCCTTCTCCCTTCTCGCGCATGTGCGCTAGCTTCGCTGGAGCTCCACTGTCGTCCACCTCCATGCCAGGTCATCGATTAGGCGTCTCTACTTTCCTTTAGCCTTTGGACTTTATTAGCTTCGCCTAGTTATTTAATAATATAATTGGTAATTATTGATATGGTTGTGAGTTGTTTGAAATGTTATTTGTACTGTTTGACATGATGTTGTGACCCTGTATTTTATTTGTACTATTGTACTTCTTCATTCTAGTGCCACATCACATAATGTGTTACTTGCATGGCTCATGATTATCACATTATGGGGACTTGACAACTGCTATCATGTTATACACTAGAAACCTGTATTCATGTTTTCTCTATGTTCCTCCTGTTATAACAATTATGTTAATCCTTGTAACTAGATCACCATGTATCGTAATACTATAATTAGACAACTTACATCGGGATTGGAGAAACTGATGGGTACCGATATACTTTCCGTATTTGTGGTGGCCATACAAATGTTATATAATTAAAACTTGGGATTCTACCTGGAGGCCACCAGGTGTTTCCACGGGGTATATTGGCACCCTACTCCTCCTGAACTCCTTTCGGGTGTGCCTTAAGCCTTTTGGGCCTATTCATGTGGGAGCGGCGACACCTATTACTATTCGGGCGTACAATAAGTCTCGGTGCCTGATGACATGTTTTGGTCCAGCACCAGATACTCTTGGGTCATTGTCCCGGGCATGTACATGACTCATTCTAAAAATGGTTTATCGAGCCCCATCAGTTTCCAATAACCAACGTCTCCCAATTTGTATGTGGAGATATATGGAATGGGACACATACTGAACTTATGAATCAGACGAGTCTTAATAATAAGTAATAATCTGTATACATTCTTTGACTTGATCTATTCTATATCGCTCTGTGTGACTAGCCTGTACTTGCATGATTATACCAACATCACTTTGATCCTATACACGTGTGTTTTCTTATGCACGCCACTTAGCTTCATTTTTCGTACTCGCCGGGTTATTTTCTGACAATCCTGGACCTACATGTCCAGATTTCGGAGCATGGACCGAAGTGTACTCTTTCGTGGAAGACCAGGTTTTTCTCGAGAAGCTAGCAGATCATCCGTAGTTCATTCCTGACCTGCCTTCTCTTGGTCAGCTCATGAGATTTCCTTTGCAGCTAGTGAGTATCTTTCAGTCCTTTTTCAAGCTTTATAATCATACTTTTTGCGTCTTTTGGTTATGTAATACTCATGTAATATTATGTCACACACGCTGTAATAACTGCAAAGTTGTACTCTTTTGTTGGAATGTATATTACCACGTACTTTCATGCTCTGACTCATGTACTGTACTGATACTTAGCTACATATGTGGGGGTGTTTTATCTCTGTATATATATGTCGCAGTAGTGTCCCCGTACCCGTTGGATCCGAGGCGTTATGCAAGGCGGGGCATTACACATCGCTTCTCTACCAGCGGGCCTAACTCACTTACAAGCCTAACATTAGCCCATGAAGAAAGCCTCGCCTCGAGCCCACACCCTATCAGACATCACTCAACCAGAGCGGCACGATACAAGATCCTTTCCTATCAGTACAAAGGTCCTTTCTGGGGCCACCCAAGTCTCCGACATGAAGACCCTCCAGAGTCTGCTACTCCTACGCTATTTATAACTGGATGACACGATCCCCGCGATTCAAAGATCCGGCTGCGCTGCCAGATCATTCGCACATTCTAAATGTTATAAAGCCCCTATATCAATGCAGCCTGTTATAGATAGCGGCAGATATCTCTGCATGGCGATATCGACAATCAAGCAGCGTGATCTGAACGTTTACAAAAGATCATAACACGTGAATCATGCAGTTATGTGGATCCAAAATATCCGCACCCTCGAAGATAGTTCGGGCAGGTATAAATACATATCCTTCTCTATCGAGAAGGGGGTTGGCTTCTGATTATTACAAAAAACCCTTGAGAATTCAATCTGTAACAGAGTGCTCAAAACTCCATATAATCTCTTTGATTTAGTGGAACCTCCCTCCGCACTGTGATTTTTTATCTTAGCTAGGTTTTCACGTAAATTCTCTAGTTTTTGTATTGCTCCACTTTTTCTTTTACAAATTGAGTGTAAATAAATTCCCCCGAGGAATTTACCTCTACAATATCACATCGGTTATATTCTGAGAGTTGACTTTTGTACAGCCTAACTTCTATTAATGGAATGAATGAAAATTATTTAGTTAAATTCTTGAGGTTATTATCTTAAGTTTTGAAGTACGAAGCTCATGGTGTAAGAGGTGTGAAGTTCAAATTTATCATGTTCTTATCTTTTTCCCCTAAAACCCTAATCTTCTCCTTCTATTTCTTTTTCAAAATCATAGTTTCATTTTCTATTGATTTGAAGGTGATTGTGATCCATTGTATTACATCACTTATAAAATATGTTGGATACAAATGGAACTAAGGGCATGTTTGGCTGTTGTAAGTGATCGTAAGTTGTAAGTGGTAAACTCTTTTACAGTTGTGAGTGAGTTTTACACAAATAAGTTTTACAGAGTTTGGTTAGTACTATGAAATTGTAAGTGGAAAAATATATTGTGCTTTATGGTGTTTGGTTGGTCTAAGTCGTAAGTAAAAAAGTTGACCATAAAACTAACTGTTTGGTGATTTAAACATAATAAATATTAAAAATAGTAAAATAGTTTAAAAAAGTAAATATTAAAAATATTAAATATTCAAAAAAATAATAAATATTAGTAAATATTAAAAAAATTAAATACTAAAATATTAATATTAAAAACTAATAAAAAATATTAGATTACTAAAATATTAATAGTAATATAATATTAAATATTAAAAATATTAATATTGCAATCTAATATTAAATATTATTAAATTAAATTTATTAAAAAATTAATTTAATAATAAAAAATTATTAATTTTATATTAAATATTACTAATCTAGTAATAAAAAAGATTCTAATAATAAAATTATTAGAATAACTACTAAAAAAACTTTATTCTAATAATTAAAAAAGATTTCTCATAATTTAAAATGATTAATCTAATAATAAAAAATATTAATCTAATTACAATTAACTATCTGCAATATAGATTTGCATGACCACAAAATTAACTGTTTTTACTGCAAGTGCGCTGTAAGTGAGATTTGCATCACCACAAAATTAATTGCTTAGACAACAAGTGAGGTGCAAATGCATTTTACGACTTACGATCTCAAACAAATACCATGAGTGATTTTGCTGCAATTACAATTTACCACTTACGACCAATTACGGAAAACAAACACTTCCTATAACTTGATATGATTTTATTTTATTCTTTCAGAGAGAACAAGAAGACCATGGAAGATGAACAAGATGCCAAGTTCTTTTGTCGTTTTCTGCCACGTGGGCTTTTGTTTTTCCTGGTAGCAGACGCAGTGATTGCTGTGACAGCCCTTTTCAAACCCTAATCATGCTGTGAGCCAACCCTTTTCTATACTCCACAATCCAAACATGTGCTCTATTTTATTTTGTGCCCCATCTGTGCACTAGTACACAACTTCACCTCCATTCACAACAGCTACAGTGCACTTCGTCATGGCTGATGAAATTGGTTTTCTTTTTTTTTTTTGTTTGTGTCTGGATGGTTTTAGTGGGACCCATGACCAATAACAAGATGTGGACCCTGTTTCTTAACTTCCCCTATCATAACAAATAGCATAACCACCATATCAGCAAGTACACGAAACATTGATTTGAACCCCGGTGTTGGAAATGTGGCACCACAACTGTAGTTCAGAGTTGCCAGGTACAGTCAGAGACATTGATTATTAATGTACAAAGTACAAAGAGGATGAGCTAGCATTTTTGTTAATGAAGATGATACAATCACATAGCCCTTAACGACTCAACCTGGGCTTTGCCCCTGGGGCCTTTCTTCCTGATGTAGAGCCTGTATTCATTGAAGGTCATGGGCTGGTAGAGCTGCGGCCTGTCGGGGGTGACGAGCTCGCGTGCCGGGCACAACGGGAGATCGCTCCTCGGGTTGTAGAAGAAGGCCACGGAGAATCGTTCCTCAGCCGAGTTGGCCATCACCCGGTGCTCGACGCTCTTGTAGATTGCATTGCTCAGCACCTGATATCCGTCACCATAACACCGGTTAGTTAGTTGAGAAAAATATTAGGTTTACCCATTCAAGTAATGACTTGTTGCATAAACCATAATTAGTTTGTTTGTTTGCAAAATTGTGGAATAGTATGTTCCTTTTGGTGCTTATCTGAGACTACTCACAACTCACATCCACTCTATTGCCACTGTGTCTGGTTTCAGCCGCGTTCATAGAATTGCTGGCCGAGAAATTAATAAAATTTTTTTTTTTTTTTGTTGCTTATAAGAAGGGGGGTGAATTTGGACGGAAAGGGGAAGGAGGCATGTGAGGGGAATCTATTTGTAATAGTGTCAAGCCAACCAACCTACGTTGTATTATAATTAGGAGTCAAACCATGCTGTCCTGTATTTTAGTGGCATGTAGGAGGCCCCTACGTTTGGTCTAGGGATCTGGACTGGGAAATAAAAAACGAGCACGTGGTTTGGAATTTAAGTGAGTCCAATGCATATATCCACCATTTTCTCGACTTTATCCTCAAATAAAGATACCTCCGTTTTCTTTTCAAAGTAACAAACATTGAAGATAAAAAGTGAATTGTGACAGACAAAATCCATGTATGAGGGGATAAGCAGGCTTTAGTTCTGGCATGAGACAAAGAAATTTATGGCGATTGGTCTCATACTTAACTGAAAGGGATGTTTGAGAGACAAATGGGGACAAGGAGCTTGCCAGCTAACGAGGGAAGACAAGAGGGGTGGGATCACTGGGCAATGGATGAGAGACAATAGGCTTTTAAATATTAAATACATAGAGAGCAAGCTGAGCCTGCATCCTCTATCTACTTCTGGCTTTGTTTCTTCAGTAAGGACCAGTTCCATATCCACCACCGTCTCCTTGTTCCGTGGAAAGATTGATTTTTTTAACGAGTAGAGACAAAAGCGCGCGAGCGCGCACACACAGAGATAGAGAGAGGGGGATAGAGTACTTGAATCTGATCACCGATGTTAATGATGAAGGCATTAGGAACAGACTGTACTGTGACCCATGTGTCGCCCTTGCGAACTTGGAGGCCCTTGACACGGTCATCGGGGAGCAGTACTGTAAGCCCTCCGGGATCAGAGTGGGCGGAGAGGCCAAGAGTGAGGTCGGGCTGCGGGCACTTGGGGTAGTAGTTCACCCTCATGCAAGCACCGACATCATCGCTGCCGAATGCCTTCTGCAGGAATCCCACATCCAGCCCCAGGCTTATTGACATAACCTTCATCAGCGTGCCGCATAGCCTTACCAGCTCGCGTGCGTACTCATCCGTGATCTCCCTGTGTGATCACAACTTAGTTAAAGGGTTGACTTTAAGGTTGACAGTCTATCGTAAAATTTTGGCTCCATGGTTGACCTTATTTGATTGGTAGAGAGTGAATCAGTACCTGCAACAACTTGGGAGAACTGGCCATTTGTCGTAGTTCTTGACGGACTCAGGAAGGACATGGAGAAAGTAGTAGTCGCCCCAGTCAAGAATGGCGCCCTTCTCGACCCCAAGCCTACTCCCGTACCCTTCGTAGGTCGTGGGAGAATTCGTAAGCTTCTGCTTTTCTTCCATGGGGAGGTGAAAGAACTCCTTCCACACCATCTTCATCTTCGCCACCAAGTCCAAGCTCACCCCGTGGTTCACCACCTGAAAGAACCCCCATTCCCTACACGCATCCGATGTGGCCTTCATCGTGGCCCGACACTCCGTTACACCCCCAGTGAGGCCCCCCAGGTCCACGACCGGTATGTTCAGCTCCCTCCCGAACTCACTGACAGTAGAATCTGTCGATGGCCGCTCGGATGGCGGCTTCACATAGTGGTCCGGGATCACGCTGGTGCCGCTCTCGGCTATGGATTGGACGGGAACGATTGGTTCCGGCCATTCCTGCGGCAGATCCATATTCTTGACAAAGAGGAGAGGAGATTATGCGGTGCTAGTCACTTGCTCTCTCTTTGTTGATGCTGTTGGTTTTCTTTCTCAACTCAACTCATGATTCTTATATACAAGTAGAGGGAAGGGGGAAGAGGCGCCTTGATTGGCTTGTGCAGTTGTAATACAGCTCTGAAAGCGACGTAGACGCAGAACGTGATACAAATGTGGAGGGTTGGGTTAAGACTAATGGGCTCTCTTCTTGAGTAATTGAATTGTATAAGGGGGTTTGTGGCTGTCTGGTTGGGCTTGTGAGGGAGACTTGGGCCGACATACAAAGGGGGTTAGGAAATATAAATGAAGATAACATTAGGATTCCATTTCTCTCTGTGTGCGCGTGTGGATGCGCGCTCGCGCGCGTGTTTGTTGTTGTTGTTCTTTTTTATATTGTTCTCCTTCTGTAAAGACTTTGGTTACAATTGTGACTAGTTGCCATTGTTTTTGATAATGGGTAAGAGTTGTGATGCGGCACGGTTGATGGGATTGCCTCCACTCAAAGCAGTGGTGGCCGTGGTGATTGCAAAGGAATGAGGAACGTAGCAAGGAAAAAAAATTATTTTCGCCGACATTCTGTTCTTTTTCCTCTTCAGTAATTGATGTGCTCTGATATGTTGCTTTCGTTGTTTAGGAAAAAATGGTGGAGTTATGTCCGTCCTCTTTCATTGAAGAGTGAGTAACGAAACAGCCAATGGCAGAATTCATGATTTTGCTCAGAACTAGAAGGATTGACACGCAGGCAGGCACAATAAAAGTCATTGGTCCCTCATGCATTCCACGAGATTAGATAAGATGCTTCTCTTATGTAAGGGTAGCATCATTCAGCGCTAGCCAGACGAACACCTTAATCTTCTTTGAATCGGTGCACGCGCTTTGGCAGCTCACAGAATGTGAACCCGAAGGCAGCTTAAAAGCAAAACACGTGAAATCGCGATACATGCTAAACATTTTGTTGTGCAGATCTGAAATAGTCCCAATTTGTCCGTTTTCTTGTTTTTTTAGAGGAATTTCGTTATCTAGAAAAAATATGATTAGCTGATAATGTACAAGTACTGTAGTGAGTCAAATCCATGAGGAGGAAGAATAAGGTTGGGTTGTTGTGGGCATAAGTTCTTGGGTTCACATGGGGAGGAAAAAATTAGTTACATGTTGAATGCATGAATTGAGAGTTTCATGCACGGTTGCGATGCAGTACTCTATTTCATTGACCGGTTCTTGATGGGGAAATTGATGCTTTGATCTCTTTCAATGAGTCACCAAGTTCCAACACTTTCAAGGTATGTGTATCAATATAATCTGTACACGTCTTCTGATTGTCATTATCTATGCTTTTAGGGCTGGGTATAATTACCATATTTCCCTCTTCTTCGTAATTTTCTGCTTTCTTAATATATAGTTAAAAGAATTTTTGAATGACTAGGTCTTGGTTGCGTAAGTTTGAACTGTGCAAAGAACATATATAATATACACAACCCTAACCCAGTACTATTTTGTATCGACCATGTTTTCTACCGTTTCTGTTTTAAAAATACTAGCTATAATTAATTCTTGAGTTCAGTTAGAACTATTATGCATAAATTTTTTATGAATGTCACATACGGGACAATTCACCGTCTAGGGACGCAAGCGTAAGATTCACCAATCCAAACACAAGTACACACATCTAATTCTACTAGCGGAGTTTGAAGACGTAGTGTTTACCCAACTAGAAAGCTCTTTCCCCGCGCTTGGCTATGAAGAATTCCTTCATAAATTCCTACGCGCAGGGTAGTAGACCGATCTCCATACATTCACATGGATGTATAAGATGTAAGGTATTGAGTAAGGTACTGCGCCTTGACATATAAACATCAGCAATAGTACTATATGTGGACAGAATCATTCCACATGATATGTGATGTTCAAGGCATTGATTTTGCATCAAATAGTGTTTTTCATTCCCTTTCATTACTCAAAAAGAACAACATTTTCCATGTGGCTTATACATTTGACCGGTTCTTTTGCTTAATGTAAAAGGAATCAAGCACAAAAAATGGTGGCATCCAGACTTAGGATCAGAGTTTGTTCGAAAAAATTTTATTTAAAAAGAAAGAACTAGAAAGAGATCTGAGTTGAGTTGTTTGTGGTACAAATCACTTTATTTTAGTGTTAATTAAAATTATTTTTTACGCATAAAGATGCATTAAAGTGTTGACTTGGAGAATTTAGTTATAAACTATGGGCAAAAACTTAGGGGGGTTTTGAAGTTTGACTTGGTACAATATATTAATTTACACCTAAAGGTGTGTTTAGCTGTCTCTTGATTTTGTACAAAGAGTAGATAAATAGATTGTTCAAGCTCTTTTAATTATTTAGTAAGCCTGTAGTTAGCTTTTTCTAATCAATACACACACACACACGCAGAAATATGTATATCAGCCGACAGCTGAGAGTCTCTCTCAATCTGCGGTGACGTGGCACAATATTTGCCACACCACTAAGTTGCGACCCGCTTATTGGAATAAGTTAAATTACTAAATGTCCCTCGGTAAAAAGCACTTGTCCCATAATTATATATTATTATTTTCCCCACTATTTCTTTTACCTCTCTTTGTCAGATTTAGGGTTTCATTTTCCTGACATAAAGTTGTTTTTGAAAATAGCGATTTTCGGATCAGGTTTTTCTCCTTTTTATTTAATGTCGACGTCAGAGCAGTCCACTTCCCCTGCCAATTCTAGTCGCAGTCATAAGCGATTTCTATCTCCCGATCTAAATATGGACCATATATCATCTGCTTCAACTTTCTCTTAGAATATTGAAAGTATTGAAGGGTTGAGATCTTTGCACGCTAATCAAGAGGTTTTTATTTTATCAATTTTCCCCTGCAATTTCTTAAATGTAGAAGATTTTTGTGTAGCATATATAGAACTGCGACCTAGATTTCATTTTACAGAACAATATAATCACTTGTTCTAAAGTCTTTTTTTCAGAAAGAATTTCACAGTTTTGTTAAATGCGATCCCAGTCGCACCTATTTAATTTAATACACTAAGATTTATGAACTGCGACCACTAATTAATACACTAAATTTTATTAACTGCGACCACGATCGCAGTTTGTATTAAAAACATTTTTCGGCTGTAAAAGCTATTTTTATAACTGCAACCTTAGTCGCAGTCCTTTTTTTATAATTCTTACACGTGTCCATGTCAATTATATCTATTTTATACACTAAATTTAAAGAACTGCGACTTAAGATCGCAATATATACTAATAAGAGAGTTGCACAGTTATTATTCACGTTTTTAAAAAATCTGGACATACGAAAAACTGCGACTACGATCGCAGTCTTTTATTTAGAAGTTATAGATTTCTTTACATCTGCGACCTTGGTCGCAGTTTTATTAATTACAGTTCAGACGTGTGATATTCAATTATTTGTTTTTATTTAGTTCAGCAATTTATTTTGTAGGATTTGAATTCACATGGAGAAATGTCTGGAAGCTCAAATCTTTTTGTAGGAAAATAGTTTATCACGGATGAGAAAGCATACAACTTCTACAATTCTTATGTAAGGAACAGAGGTTTTGGTGTGAGAAGAAAAGGAATAGATAAGTCACGGAGGCCTCCTCATGAAGTTATTTGCGAAAAATTTTGTTGCAACAAGAAGGGTTTGAAGAAGTTGTGTGATAAAAGACAAGATGGGCTTACAGTCCACCGTCGAATCGACACTAGAGTAGCGTGTCCTGCTGAGATGCATGTGCGTCTTCGTTTTTTATTTGACAGAAGATCTTGGATTGTCACCAAGTTTGTTGATTCTCATTCACATGAATTATCAAGTCCGGATAAGGTCCATCACCATTACTCTCACCAGACACATCGATCAAAGATTAGCAGAAGCATTATGAGCAATTTGGTTGATGTAGGAATTCGCCCTTCAAATATTTTTCACGTTGTTAATACAATGAACCACGGAAAAGGTTGTGAAGAAGTAAGCCCACAACAAGTTATTGATTTTACTCGTTACCATAGAAATAACATTCGAATGAGTTTACTGTGATCATCAAATTTTTTCAAGAAAAAGCCGAGTTCGATCCAGAATTTTTCTTTGCAAGTGAAGTTGATAATGCGGGCACACTTAGAAGCATTTTTTAGGCTGATAGAAGAGCTATTTCCTCGTATTTGAGGTTTTGTGTTGTGATCGTTTTAGGCACAAGATACAGGACTAATCACTTGAGCTTGCCATTTGCTCCATTCACTAGAGTAAATCATCATCGGCAGTCAATTTTGTTTGGCTGTGCATTGCTGGCGGATGAGCAGAGGGATACATTTGTGTGGCTGTTCAATAAATGGCTCAAGTGCATGCACGGAGTTGCACCAAAGTTGATTATTACTGATCAGGATGCCCAGATCGTGATACCATCAAGATGGTTTTTCCAACTACTCGGCACCGGTACTGTTTTTGGCATATACGGAAACATATTGCCGAGCAACAAATCCCGATGACGAACAAGTATGGGGAAGATATGGTCTCTGATTTCCATCTTTGGTACACCTCCCGTGATATAAGTACATGCGAGGAGCGATGGAGACTGATGAATGAAAAATATCATTTAGATGAAGAAGAAGACAGTTGGTTGCTGAAGATATACAGATTGCATGGACACTGGGTTAATGCATATCTCAAGGATGTTTTCTGTGCTGGAATGACAACCAGTTAGAGGTCTGAGAGTATTAATTCTTTCTTTGATGGATTTGTCAATGCAAACACGAAATTAGTTGAATTTGTCTACCAATATGATAAAGCTGTTGCTGCCCGTCGTAGTTCTGAATCTCAACAAGACTTTCGGGGTTTGAATTCTGTGCCCAACTGTACATCAATCCATATGAGTTATAGGTTTCAAAGTTGTATATCCCGAAGATTTTTCAGTTATTCCAAAAGGAATGGGCAGTTGTAGTGATACTCTTTTCAGAAGAGTTGGAACACGATGGACCTAGAGCAAAATATTTGGTCGGTGATTTTTCAGAATCAGAAGACACCTGGGAAAAGGTCAGTTATGAGAAGTCTGATGAACTTGATGTGTCTTACAGTTGCTCATTATTTGAAATAGAGGGTATTCTTTGTAGACATATTCTGTGCATTTTGTGACGCAATCACGTTACACATATACCAGAATCCTATATACTTCAGAGATGGAGGTTGGATGCTCGTTTCAAAAATGTTGCAATTGAAAATGGCATTAGGCCTTTTCCCAGTCAAGGCACTCGAGGGACGGCTAGATTGTGGACACTTCATTTCAAATTTAATGCAATTCTTGAAATGGTGGCCGATTCTGATCTCCATCTTTCAAAGCTGGATGCTGTTTTGGAAAGAATTGTTGAAGAAACCAGTAATGAATAAAAAGTCAGGTCAGTAAATTATCAATCATCACAGTCTAAAACTAATATTGATTTCAATGGATCCGTCGTTGTTCTGTGAGATGATGAAAAATTGACTATACGCGATCCAATTGGTCCTGTACCAACCAAGGGGAGGCCTAGAGGTGCATCCAGGCTTAAGTCTGGCTTTGAAGATTCTCTATCATAGAAGGAAGTGAAGCATTGAAAGTGTGAAAACTGTCAACAGCTGGACCATTACAAGACTGGTTGTCCATTATTGGTATTAAATTAAACCTGTTATATAATTCTTTTTAAATTTGATGTTTCAAATTCTTACTTTTCCTTTTTAATTGCAGAGGAAGTAGTTTCATATTGCGTCTACTTAGAACGAATAAAGTTTTTATTTTCACAGCTTCAGTCATCAATTGCGACCATGGTCACACTGCGAAGAGAGATTCATTTCGTATACTGCGACCTGGTTCGCAGTATAAACACATTTTTTGTTCCTTTCCAAGTGCTTCCCATCTACTGTACTTTTATAAGCACTTGTACTTTAAAATTTCACTGTGACAATGTTAGCCTATATATTTTACCTTTTAGTTCATTGAACATAGACAGCGACTTTGGTCACAAATATAAGAAGTGTATGGAGATAACTGCGACTGGAGTCGTAGTGTATCATTACATATATAAAATTTTTTGTTACTTTTCAAGTGTCCCCCGTCTCTTGGTATTATAATAACATTTAAATATAGTTGAAATGAATCCGTTGAAAATCCATTGCGAGAATTTTGTCGGATGTTGTATTTTAATTCACTGAACATAGACTGCGACCAAGGTCGCAGTTCATATATGCCTATTTGAGAACGACTTTGTCGAAGTCTGCAGCAGTTCCATAACTGCGACCAGAGTCGCAGTTTAAATTTCACGCGAATCTTGGATTGATTAATTCTCAAGTTTGAATGAAATATTACATTAAGTTCTTTAATTATGTTACCTTTTCATTTATACACTGTGACCTTTGGTCGCAGTTTAGATTCTGACCTTAAATTAGCCATATATTTATCTCCGGTGGTTGATATTAATTTTTTGCGACTGCGACAATAATCGCAGTGTATCCCATTTTATTTAATTTTAACATTTTTCTGGCTTAGAAATTGATTCACATTGCTGACATGTAAGTTCGACATAGCCCATTAAAATTTGGCACCGTAGTTTCATGTTGCGTCTGCCATTAGAAAAAATTAGTGAAAAGGTTACACCAGTTAAACCAAAATTAAGTAAAAAAATTTATAATTAACACAATTAACATTACAAAATAGGCTTAAATATTTAAAAAAAACAAAATACATATTTAAAATTACTAATCTACTACTCGTCCTCGTCATCACCATCATAATCAGATTCGTCATCTATATTATGACTGTGTTCGTCTTCCGTATCACTTTCCTCCTCTTCCTCCTTTTTACCGCCACTCTCCTCTTCGCTTTCTTCCTCTTCATAGCAGTATTTTGGTTCATCAATGAACTCTCAGAAGAGGTCGTCTGTATCAAGCTCATTCTCTGACCCGTAGCGAGGGAACGAATCAGAACTATACATCAATCATTATTAGATGATTGGCTTCTTTCTCGTGAAGATGGTGGATAAGACATTTTTTAATCTGTTTTCGAATATTGAAAGAGACGAATTTCAGAAAACCTATTTAGTCTGTTTGTTATCCTCTAATGGACATCCTTTATATATTAATAATCTAGGAATTCCAAACGGTTTATGCTCTCAAACGACGTGAACATAGCGCAAATTTATTCTCTACCTTTTTTCAAAAAGTGTATACTTTCCAGGTGATTGTTCAGTTTTTGAAAACAGGTAAAAAGTTAATATATTTTTACATGCAGTTACTTTGTACCTTGAATACGTCAAGACTATTATTATTTTAATTTCTAAAGGTAGAAAAAGACATGGAGGATCATTTTTACGTTTCATTAAATTAATTATGTTAATAAAATTAAAGCATATATCGTTATGTGTATAAAAACTTTGGAGTTCCAAATAGGGCAATGCGACCTTGGTCGCAGTGCGATCTAATATATGATTTAATAACTGCGACCGCGATCGCTGTCTCGATTACATTAATAGAATGCTAATAAATAGATATATTTTTTTACAGACGAAATTATTCATGCGACCATTGTCGCAATATAAGCAAACGATACAACCTATAGATGCAGAAACATTAAAAACATTAGTATAAAATACCGGGTCGCAGTACGTTTATTTAAAGAAATAAAAGAAAATAAGACTGCGACCTTGGTCGCAACAGACTTTAATAAATTATAATACACTACGACCAAGGTCCCGATGATATTTCACACTACGACTTCGGTCTAAATTTTCTAATTAAACAAAATAATTCAACAATTATATCCTTTGTTTCTTCATACAGCGACCAAGGTCGCAGTGTAATATATCAGTGTCCAGTTAATCCAATTTAGTAGAATATAATACATTGCGACTAAGGTCGCATTACAATTTTGTAATTAATCAAAATAATTTATCATGTAGGGACCGTTGTATCATCATACTGCGACCATACCCCAAAAAAGGAGAGAACGAACGGCAACACTGCGACATCAATCGCAGAGTTTTAGTAAAAAAAAACTTAAAAAAATGAATCTGTTTCCGAATATAAGCAAACGATACAACTTCCCAGGTCCTGACTGCGACTTTGATCGCAGTACAAATTCTGAACTCATGATTTGTTTCTAATATCAATGCGACCTAAGTAACAACAGCTATAGAATGGAAATAAGAAAATCTCAGTGGATTGTATAACAAATAAATAAAAATGTTTACAAATTACATTAATAAAGACAACAGACCTGCTTTACACCTAATGTTACATTCATCAAAAAAAATGAGGTATATCAATGAATTAACAATATTATAATTAAAAAATTAAGTCAATTATCAGTCTTCAAATACCATCCTTCTTATAAATTCTGTTTCTTCATCCCAACTTTTCTCTCTGTCTGCGAGTAACATGTATGCAAGCTCGCTTCTTAGTCTCTGTACATCGGATGCTGTCACAGTATCAATGGCTAATGGACAGCCAAATGCTATACTTTCCATGTACTTGCATACATATACCGTACAATCAACACTGAAAATTGTACAGAAAAATCATTAAAAGCGATTAAATTTTTGTACTCTAAATAAGCAGAAAATATGTTAGGTAAATGTCACAAGAAAAAAAATACCTATTTGCTTGTTGGGGACATCTTGCGTATTTTATATATATTTTTTCATTAATTTATTGAAATCAATTTCAAAAATTTGTAATAACCTTTCTTTCTGAAATGTCAATAGAAAAAATATCAATATTAATCAAATTAAATGCAAATATTCAGTAATCACAAAATTAAAAATCAACTCACCATTGTTCTTACATCTTTTTTATAAAGTTTTAATGTATTACTTGATTTTTCCACTGGGACCAAAGAGTTGTAAAAAATTCACTCTTGTGTTTGGCAATCAAACACCACAAGGTCCAGTGAAATCCAGCTTCCTTGGCACTGTATTTGTGATTGATCAGGAAGAGCATGTATTGTACATCAGTTGTCCAGTTTTTCAATAACTGTTTGATGAAATAATCTTCAAGATCTCTACTTTGAGATACAACACCATGCTGTTAAAAACAAAATAAATTCAAAATGCAATCAAAATATAAAAATGATATGAAAATCAAATGTTATTCTGCCAAGGCAACTGACTGCGACCAAGGTCGCAGTATGTTTTTGTTAATATATTTTTGGCTGCAACCTTGATCGCATTCAACAGTATCCATGTTTAATTTTTAAGGATTTCTTAGCAACTACGACTGTTATAAGGATTAATTATTAACATGCACTGCGACTAAGGTCGTAGAGTTGTTATTAATTAAAAATGTTGCCTACGATTGCGACCAAGGTCGCAACCAGCATTACTCAATTGATATTCTTAAGGATTAATAATAGCCTCGACTGTGACCTAGGTCGCAATCCATTCGTTATGCCTTATCAGCATCAAAGGCGACTTGTAGAATTTTTAACCTTCAAAAATTTAAAGTACTAAATTAATTAGAAAATTGATGTTTTAATTAACTATAAAGAAGAAAATAGATGTTTACCCAAGCTTCACTTTGAAAGAATAGACTTTGCAATCCTCCACTCTTCTGTAGATGCTTCATGTAGAAATGAATTATATTGGCATCTAAATCTCTACTGAATATCAGGTCCTCAATGTCAGTTTTTGCAACCATTATTCCGTTGTCGTTATCCTGATATGCAGTAAAACTGCAAGAAAAACAAAAAAAATTAATAATTAGATTGTTCTAATCTAAATATCTTATATTTTTGATATAATTTGAAATAAAATTAATTAACTTACTCAGAGGAGGCTTTGTCGAAGAAATTTTTGATGAGAGCTTGTTGATGTGGCTGCAGAATTCTGTATGCAGTGGTTTCAGTCAATTTCCTGATTTTTGGCTGATTGTCTGAAATCTGTTCGTTGCCGAAACCAGTGGTAGAAGTCTGAGCCGCAGACTGTGGATGAGGATGTTCATTAATTTTCTTTTTTTGTTTTGGATAAACGAAGTCGGAGTCATCGCGATCTCTTTCAGCGCGCTTGCGTTCTTTGACTCCCCTTTTTATCATTCCTTTAGAGTAATCCAAAACTTTTCTTTTGAATACTTGCCTCTGAGTCGGAGTCTGTTCTTGAATTTTTTCTTCAGAAGCTATGTCTTTTTGGAGTTCAAGTATCTGTTGAGTTAAATTTATAGAAAAAGTGGGAAAATCTTCCCCAGTAATACTTACTTCAAATTCAGAACCTTTGAAATCCTCCTCTTCCTTTTCTTCTACTCTTCTGTCTGCTTCTCCATCTGCTCCCTCATCCTTGGTCACTAATGTTGCACATTTATTATCATATTTCCATACTTATTATAGAATAAAATCTGCTTTGTCCTAATTAAATGTTTAATTTATTTGCAGGCCCATTCCTTAAGGAGATGAAGAGAAACAAGCCCAAAAGCCCACCAAATTCTGATTAATTCAGAATAAATTTGAAATGAAGAAATCAGGGCAAAATCTTAGCATATAAGGAAGGTTTAGAAGAATCCTCCTTGAATCAAGATGAACAAATCAGGGCTAAATCTTGGCATATAAGGAAGGTTGAGAAGAATCCTCCCTGTGGGCAAATCTTGGTATATAAGGAAGGTTGAGAAGAATCCTCCCTAAATCAAGGCAAAATCTTGGCATATAAGGAAGGTTGAGAAGAATCCTCCCCGAATCAAGCACAATCAAAGGCTATTTTGTCAACTTTTGAAGAAAAAAATAAGAAAATCAGAAGAAGATACGGGAAATACATCAGATCAGGAGATTCCCCCAATCTTCCTGGGATCTTCTCCTTTAGGTTTTTTTGCCTATAAATACTGGTTTTAGCTGAGCAGGGAGAAGGCAGAGAATAGGATTTAGCCTAGTTTTTCATTTCTTAGTTTAGGTTTTTGCTTTTCTTTTTCATGTAATTTAGTTTTCATTTATGTAATTCTGAGGAGATCAACTTTCATCGAAGAACAAGACTGAAGCTTGAGCTAAAAGTGACAATTGGTGTAAGGTTTTATTTCTTTTCTTCGATTGTTATGAAATCAAATCAATGCTATTTCCTTGTATATTCTTTTTAGTTCTCTTCTTCTTTTCTATTTTACCTTTCTTTTTGGTACAACTGTCTTCCAAGTGAGTCTAAAAGCATCGAAAGAGCCTTGTCTTTGCGAGTGCCACCGATAGCTCATGACGATGGAATTGTGAGTCTCTCTGTATCATTTCATGCTTGCGTATCTTGATGATGTAATGTGGAAGAGACCAACACTCGACTCGTATGGGCTATGCGCTAACTGCCTCCAATTCAAGGTAACATTGAAGCTATGAACTCAAGGTAAGTTTTTGGTGAAAAGAAGGTAAATATTTGTTTTCTTTTCTTTTTCATTTCTGTAAATTAAATCACCATATCTTCCAAATCACTTCTCTCCCACTTCTTTGTAAATAATCATTTGTACATAGTCGCTTTCTGATTTTTCTCCACTTTCTATTCTACCACTTTCTTCTTAACTTTAACATAACTTTCTTTTCCATTTTCTTTTCTTAAAAACAAAGAAGAACTCTCGTTTTATTTTCATAAAGATTTCAATACAAAACGTAAACGCTTCTATCGCAAAACCCTCCTTGTGGATCACGACCCGCATAGCCACTTGCTATAGCGGTAAGAATTGAGCACTTGCACATCTTTATTTCTAAATCTAAAATTCTGTATTTTTTGTGCAGGTTTTACCTCAATCAAATTTTGGCGCCGTTGCCGGGGAGGGTAACATGTTTTTATTGAAATCTGAATTTTTTTTGAAAATTTTTTAGAACTAAAACGAATTTTCTTCTCTGTTGCAGGTTACAGGGCAATCAAAGTAGGAAATTAATATTGCAGTGACATACAAGTGGTATTGGGCCTCTGCTCTAGAAAGCAGAGACCCATTGCCCTCTGAATTGCCGCGTTCCCACAGCAAAAGCCGCGGATCCGCGGCAATAAAGAGCTGACTACTAACAGGTTTTTGCAGGGCTGCTAGCTTTGCAAATTCTAGTTTGCTGCAATTATTTATTTCTTATATGCCATCACAAAAACCTGCTAATAATCAACAGTAAAAAGTTTGTTGCAAAAGTTAAAAATTGATTAGACGTTTGCATTTTAGGCACGTGTCTTTTCAATTCATTTACTTTTACTGTTGAAGAGTGCTGGAGCAAGGTACGCATGCATTGCATTTAGCATAGGACTCACTTCTTGGTTGATTTATATCGCTTTGAGTGAATCTTACATATCTTGTACACTTGCACAATTGATCTTAAGGGCACTAACCCATTAACAAGATAAGGTGGGGATTTGATCACCCTTCCTTAGCCCAAAAATTACATTCCAAGCACTCACTAACCCAAGCCTAACTAAAATTGAGTAGACGTTGGCCCTAGGGACATCTCGGACTCAATTAGGAGATTATCCTAAGGGGGAAAAATGTTGGAATCTAACTCCTGCAAAATCAGTGTCTAGGAAAGGGATTGAGGGCCGAAAGCCCGAAGGTTGGTGGTTATTTAATTAAGGAACGTCTTTGACGGAAAACCTCCCACCAACCTTGCCCTGACCTGGCTGATTAGCTTGTGGTTAAAGTCTACATTAGACCTCCCGTGGACAGTCTAACCAGTTAGGAGTCGTCTAGGTCCTAAGTCTACCCTAACTTAGGCTAATTTTTTTTCTTTTTTGTTTGTTTATTTGTTTGTTTTTTCTTTGTTTGTATTCTATTGTGTGATATGGACCATAATAATAATTTTTTCAACTACAATAATAATCCATATTACACACCGACTTCATTTTCGGATATTACCAACCCGGCAAATCATAACTTTGACCAACCTAGTGTGCCGGATTGGTCTTATCCGAATCAATATAACCCATGTCCCCCATCGTATGACTATAATTTCCATAACGATTTCAACTCTTCACAGAGTCAGTGGGGATTCACCTACCCCGAGTCAGATTTTCAACCAAATTGTCCTCCTTCTCCACCCAGTCCATATTATGTTCAAGATTCATACTCAGTTCCACCCGTCCAAAATAGGAAACCATCAATTATGGAAATGAGTATGCGTGAGTCCAAACATAAATCCCAAAATCTGATGGACTCACAATTTCACTACCACTTCCAAGACAATTCTTCATCTTTTCATCAAAACAATGAACCTATCAACTATGAAAAGATGCTTGAAGCCATGACTCAGGCTCAAAACACTCGTAACCGTGACATAGATATGATGGTCGAATCTCTAAGTTCCCACCGTCCTGATGTCACTAACTATTCTGTTAGAGCCAAAGAATCATGTAGTTTTGGAAATCAAGATTCCATTTCAGAACAACCATTTGAACTTGCCCAAACTCCAAATTTTGAAAAGATATTGACAGTTTAGCAAGTTATCCTTTCCTGAAATAGAACTTGAAAATGAATATGATCCTGAACCCCAACTTAGTGATTCTATTTTACTTCCCGATTCGATTATGACTCCGGTATCTTCACCTGATTTCGATCTTTTCCCGGAGTCAATATTGGATCCTGTACCAATTCATAATGAAATTGAATCACCCATCTTTGAGGATCATATTGAACTTGACCAATTATACACTTTTGAAGATCCTATTGACAAATTGGCAAGTTCTCATTTTTATGATATTGAACTCAATGAGATATGTGACCTAGATTCTCAATTTGTGATCCAGTTCAACTTTCTGAATCAATATTGACTCCTGTTCTATTACCAAACTTGAATAATATTCTAGAGTCGGTTTTGATTCCATCACCTCTCATCCCTGAACTAGAATCACCCATATTAGGTCACATTCCATTGTTGGAAAATACATGTGGACTTGAGTTTCAACTTCTTGACTTGGACCCAATTTTTGAACCTATTTCGACTCCTGAACCTTTACTTGACTTAAGTCACCTTCCTGAGTCGGTATTAGTTCCTGTCCTTCCTGAGTCCAAGTCAACTGTTATATCATTTCATACTCCATTCTGGGACGAGGTGGTTGACAAATTTGACTCCGAAATTAGTTATGGAATATGGAAATTAGATGGGGTTAAATATTTAATAAAGATCCTTCATGGATTTATCTTTTTAATGGGTTATATTAAAGATATTTCTGGTGGGTTCCTCCGAGACCCAAGAAAAGTTGATTGGGCCGCGTTTCGTGGACCAATCAGACCGCCACCGGAACCACCACCTTAAGGTAACCTTTTCCTTCCCTTTCTTCTTTTTCATGCATCTATGCATTAATTCATACATTGAGGACAATGCATGAGATAGGTGTGGGGGAGGGTCTAACATAACTTTCTTTTTGTTTAAAAAATAATAATAAAAAAAAATTAACATTTTCTTTACTTTTAAAAACTTTTTGAAAATAGAAACAATATTTTGACATATTTTTTGTAAGAAATTAAGTTAATTTTAAGGAATAGGAAAATCTAAATTAGGATTCTTATACTTGGTCAAAATAAGATTATTTGTTTGATTTTTAGGGTTAGGAAGAAAATTTGTCAAAGTAATTTAGTCTTGATCTTTACCTTGATGAAATATGCACCCTTCATACACTTACACACTTAGGGTTCAAAAACAAAGATTCTTATGCCTTATAAAAAAAAAAAAAAGATAAACAAATCTAATTATTGATTAGCTAGGTGCTTTGGCCTAAGAAAGCCTTAGTATTTATGCGAAAGATGATTAGATAAGTTTGAAAAGAAAAATATATATAAAAACCCTCTGATTAAGCTGGGTATTTGTGCCTAATAAAGCATAAGTGTTCACGCCTAAAAGAGGTCCATATAATAAAATCCTTAGTTTTGTGGCCTTGTTTGCTTGAGTCCTTAAGTCCGAGGGGTGTCTTCTCACCCGGTGCCCTAAGGCCGTCTGGTTTGGGAGTCATCGATTAAAGGCTCGTTACATGGGCAGATTAGAAAGCCTAAACTAAGGAATAATACCACCAAAAAAAAATTATATATATATAAATAAGGCATAAGAGTTTGAGTTAATGAACCCTTAGTCAAAATTTTCACAGTCACAAGTGCATATGACTTAGGGTAAAGTAATAGACTAGATGAGAAGTACAACTTGACTCCTTACTTTAATTGATAACAAATTTTTGAATAGAGACTAAGTTTAGGAATGAAAAATTCAGTTTTCCTATAACTTATAGATTGCTTAGATCTTACAATTATATTTCAAATATTTTTCCCTTTCAAAATGCTTTTCGAAAATACTAACTCTTTAATTCCCTTTCTTTATGGATTTTGTGGGTGTAATCTACTGAAAACCCTCACGAGACAAAACTCGTCCTCTAGGGGAAACCTAGAGGTTTAACGGCTTGTTGCACATGCTCAGTGCAATCGCGTGACCTGCGAAAGTGGTCTAATAATCCTTAGTATAGTTTAGTTGTTTTGCTCGAGGACGAGCAAAAGATAGGCATGGGGGTGTGATTGGTCACTAATGTTGCACATTTATTATCATATTTCCATACTTATTATAGAATAAAATCTGCTTTGTCCTAATTAAATGTTTAATTTATTTGCAGGCCCATTCCTTAAGGAGATGAAGAGAAACAAGCCCAAATGCCCACCAAATTCTGATTAATTCAGAATAAATTTGAAATGAAGAAATCAGGGCAAAATCTTGGCATATAAGGAAGGTTTAGAAGAATCCTCCTTGAATCAAGATGAACAAATCAGGGCTAAATCTTGGCATATAAGGAAGGTTGAGAAGAATCCTCCCTGTGGGCAAAATCTTGGTATATAAGGAAGGTTGAGAAGAATCCTCCCTAAATCAAGGCAAAATCTTGGCATATAAGGAAGGTTGAGAAGAATCCTCCCCGAATCAAGCACAATCAAAGGCTATTTTGTCAACTTTTGAAGAAAAAAACAAGAAAATCAGAAGAAGATACGGGAAATACATCAGATCAGGAGATTCCCCCAATCTTCCTGGGATCTTCTCCTTTAGGTTTTTTTTGCCTATAAATACTGGTTTTAGCTGAGCAGGGAGAAGGCAGAGAATAGGATTTAGCCTAGTTTTTCATTTCTTAGTTTAGGTTTTTGCTTTTCTTTTTCATGTAATTTAGTTTTCATTTATGTAATTCTGAGGAGATCAACTTTCATCGAAGAACAAGACTGAAGCTTGAGCTAAAAGTGACAATTGGTGTAAGGTTTTATTTCTTTTCTTCGATTGTTATGAAATCAAATCAATGCTATTTCCTTGTATGTTCTTTTAGTTCTCTTCTTCTTTTCTATTTTACCTTTCTTTTTGGTACAACTGTCTTCCAAGTGAGTCTAAAAGCATCGAAAGAGCCTTGCCTTTGCGAGTGCCACCGATAGCTCATGACGATGGAATTGTGAGTCTCTCTGTATCATTTCATGCTTGCGTATCTTGATGATGTAATGTGGAAGAGACCAACACTCGACTCTTATGGGCTATGCGCTAACTGCCTCCAATTCAAGGTAACATTGAAGCTATGAACTCAAGGTAAGTTTTTGGTGAAAAGAAGGTAAATATTTGTTTTCTTTTCTTTTTCATTTCTGTAAATTAAATCACCATATCTTCCAAATCACTTCTCTCCCACTTCTTTGTAAATAATCATTTGTACATAGTCGCTTTCTGATTTTTCTCCACTTTCTATTCTACCACTTTCTTCTTAACTTTAACATAACTTTCTTTTCCATTTTCTTTTCTTAAAAACAAAGAAGAACTCTCGTTTTATTTTCATAAAGATTTCAATACAAAACGTAAACGCTTCTATCGCAAAACCCTCCTTGTGGATCACGACCCGCATAGCCACTTGCTATAGCGGTAAGAATTGAGCACTTGCACATCTTTATTTCTAAATCTAAAATTCTGTATTTTTGTGCAGGTTTTACTCAATCACTCTTCCTCCTTCCTCCTCCTCTCCTCTTCTTTCATCCTCTCCTTCTTCTTCTCTTCCAGCTCTTTCTTCCTCTTCTCCTATAGAATTTTACGATTCTTCTCCTTCTCTGCCTTCAACTACCTCTACGTCTCCTCCTCTTCCTTCTTCCTCTTCTCCTTCTCCTCCTCTTCCTTCCTCCTCTTCCTTCCTCCTCTTCTCCTTCTCCTGCTCCTCCTCTTTCTTCCTCCTCCTCTCTTTCTCCTTCTCTTCCTTCCTCCTCTTCTCCCTCCTCCTCCTCTCCTCTTCTTCTCCTCCTCCTCTTCTCTTTCTCCTGCTCCTCCTCTTTCTTCCTCCTCTTCTCCTTCTCCTCCTCTTCCCTCTCCCTCTTCTCATTCTCCTTCTTCTCCGCAGCAGTGGTTGCTCTCAACAGCTCTTCTTCTTCTTCTTTCACTTTTAATTTCCTCTGCTGTTTTTAAATTTTCTCTTCTCTCTCTCTCTCTTCTTTTTTCTTTAATTCAGCCGTGAAAGTTTTCTCAATCTCCATTTTTTCAATTTTTCTTTCTAACTCATAAACATATGATCTCAAGTACTGATTTTCATTTCTCAAAAGTTTAATTTCTTCAGCTTGTTCATCCCGTGGTTCTGGCAAATAACCTGCAATAGTTGGTTCCTGTTCACTCGTTGGTTTCTCAACTATTTCGATAGGCTCTGGTTCTGTTTCCGCCGGGATGTTAGCTTCATTATTATATCTTCTTCTTCTTCTCCTCCTCCTCCTCCTCCTTCAACAGGAAGGCCAATCATATTTCTTTCATCATTAGAAATGTTAACCATTCGACAAAAAATCTGAAATAAAAAAAATAAACTGAGATCTTATACAAATCTTATAATTGTATCGCAGATGAATGAAACATTTACTAGAATAGCTATCAAGGAACTGTGACCTAGGTCGCAGTCATAAGTATTAAATCAGACAAGTAAATCCATATTGCGACCATGGTCGCAGCACATATCAATGAAATAAATATAACTGCGACCATGGTCGCAGTTTATTTACAAGTTATCAAGGAAATGCGACCATGGTAGCACACCATTATACTGCACATCGGTTGAACTGCGACCGTGGCGCACTCCATTTTAATGTATAAAATTATAATCAACAGTATATGGTCGCTAACATTTAAAAACTTACGATATATGCGTCAAGATCATTTAGATCAATTTCAGCCAGTGCTCTGCTAATGTTTTGGAGGTCACATCTTAGTGCCCGTGGGGTTTTGTCCTCCAAATCAGGCCTCGGCTCAAAGATAGCAGCCCTTTCACAGAGCCAATACTGCAAAATGTATAATTACATTAGTTTACATAAACATGGACAATATATAAGGAAATTTCAACAATGTTTGCTAAATATGATATTCATACTTACACTAATTTGCACGGAGCATCCTTGCAGCTCATATGTGGTGTGCCTGAAGATGTCCATTGACTCAATCAGGAATTGCCAAACAGTTTTAGCCCAGTATATTGTCTTCATCAGCTGCATATTGACAATCTGTTCCACAATATACCACGGCACCGTGCATTTACTGTCAGAAAAGAATAGAGTGGCCGACATATATAGGATGATTATTGTCGTAAAGTCTTAAGCTGCAAGCCTTTGTTTGTCTCTTATAATTTCATTTAAAGTTACTTGCTGCTCAAGCTGTTCGTCCTTGGTCACATCTAATTCAGTCCTCCTTCTTTTCTTGACCAGAAGATCACCCAAAGCTTCTTCATTGGATACTTTTGTGATCTTCTTTATATTAGGGAAATAATGTTTTATAACCCCTCTGTCCTTCATTGTACAGGTCTTATTCATAATGAAATCTGCCCCATTGATATGTAGACCAAACGTTAGGGCAACATCCTCCACTGTTATCTCAATTTCTTTGCCCCCAATTCTAAGGGTCCTTGTATCACTATCATACTGGTCTACAATTTTCAGCACACTGATGTTTGATTTTAGACCTTTTTCAGCTCCAAACTCCTCATTGTAGAAGGCCATGAAGATTAGGCCAAACGGAGTCTCCTTCATCGCATCTACGAAATCGGCCTGAATGTGCTTTTTGAATTTTCTAATGAATTCGCACATAGGCTTTAGGCTCGATCTCATAGGACGAACCTTCACTTCTTGTTTACCTATAGATACAGAAACATTAAAAACATTAGTATAAAATATCGGGTCGCAGTACGTTTATTTAAAGAAATAAAAAAATTAAAATTGCGACCTTGGTTGCAACAGACTTTAATAAATTATAATACACTACGACCAAGGTCGCAATGATATTTTACAATACGACTTCAGTCGCAATTTTCTAATTAAACAAAATAATTTACCATTATATCCTTTGTTTCTTCATACAGCGACCAAGGTCGCAGTGTAATATATCAGTGTCCACTTAATCCAATTTACTAGAATATAATACATTATGACCAAGGTCGCACTACAATTTTGTAATTAACCAAATTTACCATGAAAGGACCTTTGTATCATCATACTACGACCAGGGTCACAATATTCAATCACGCTAACCTAGGTAACAGACTGTGACCATACCCCCAAAAAGGAGAGAACGAACGATGACACTGCGACATCAGTCGTAGAGTTTTAGTAAAAAAACCTTAAAAAACGAAAGTGAATAATTTTTAAAACAAATAATTTTTAAATGTCTGCGACTAAGGTTGCATAGATCTAAAATGCTAATTCAGACAACTGCGACCCAAGTCGACATAAAAGGGAATGAAAAAAATTTGACCTTGGTCGCTGTGTTACAAATTTAAAAATTTAAAAAGCGATTCATGATCACAAGTTTGCGAATCTTTCTCTCTTATTTGCGACCATGGTCGCAAGTTTTAAAAAAAATATTTAACATTTTATTTAAAAACAAAAAACTGGATAATTTAAAAAAAATCAAAAAAATTTAGTAAGAATACAGTTAATCAGACATATTTAAGTTAAGTTAAAATAGGAATATTTCTTAAAAAAAAGTAAAAATGGAATCAAATCTAAAAAAATATAACTACTAAAATTTACAAACTGTTAAATTTTTTTTTTTGTTTTCCCCATTACCTTTTTCCGCGGATGATTTCTTTGGAGCCATTTTTAGCAGATATTTTTTACAAAAACTAAGAAATATTGGGAAACAATGGCACAAATCTTTTCAGATTGATCAATTGAAAATTTAGATCTGTAAAATTTTATGAAAGGAAAGGTTTTACATACAGTAAAAAGTTGTGAGGGAGAGTATTTTCTTCAAAGCAATTGTTGAAGTGACTGATATTAACTCGGGTGGGAAGTTTTTGGTTTTTGTCCGCCAAAATTAATGTCAAATTCGTGGCTATTATGTTGCTACGTCCCGCCGGCTGAGAAACTCTCTCAGCTGTCGGCTGAGGTACAGTAACCCCATTTATATATATGTATGTATATGTATGTATGTATATGTATGTATGTATGTATATGTATGTATGTATGTACGTATGTGATTGCAGAATCAAAGTGAAAAGAGAGAATTACCGTGTAGCTTTAGGCTAACGGGTCGTGTCCACGAGAAGGAATGCGTTGAAAATTTTTCGGTGTTTTGTTTAGAAAGCTAATAATGGTGCTAGTTTTTTAGTTGAAAAGAGAATGGAGAGATGGGAAATGATTAAAAGAAAATTGCAAATTTGGAGAAGGCCTTGGAAAAGGTGATTTAAAAAGCTTTGAAAAGTGATTTGTTGTTTTTAATATAAGAAGAAGAAGATCTTTGCTCACTAATTTTCTACTCAACTATGTACTTATCTCAAGAACATTTGGGTGCATCACTTTTATCATAAGCAAAAACTTTTAGTTTCTTTTAATGTCCAAGTAAAACAAATAAGATGGTTTCATTTAAATCTTAAGCCCTTTCGTTCCAAATCATTAAAAAGAGAATGTTAAACCATCAAGCGCGAAGAAGTAAGTATGGAATAAAACAGCTTAAAAAGATTTGTGCTTTGAAAGTCCAAGTTTAAATAAAGACATCCTCATGTGCTTTCAAGAATGAAATTTAACTAAGGTACTTTCTGATTCAAAAAGTGTTGCTTTCATAAAAATTAATCAAGAGAGAGAGGTGATAGTTAGTGAGCCCAGAAAATGATTTAGCTACTCATGGAAGATGAAAAATAATGCATGTAAATAAAGCTAGACATACCGTGAATTGGAGTGGAAGAAGAGAAAGCTAGATCCTTTTTATTGCTGTCACTTCAATCTTCAGATTACAAGCACTCAATTCCTCTCTCTCACTGGTATTTGATCTAAACTACAAATTACAAAATAAAGTTACAACTTCTATACTATCTAACAAAGAGCTTAAAACCTTAAAGAATAAACAAAAATTCTAATCCTAATCTTCGCTCCTTTCTTCTCTCTTGAAAATGGTATTTATAGGGAAAAATCAGAGGGGTGAGGTCGTAGGAAGATTGGGGGAGCAAACGCTCCGCCAACAACCCTAACAAAGCCGCGAAAACGCGACTAGGGCCGTGTTTTTGCAGGCCCTGGTGTGGCCAGATGGCCACATCCAAATGGGGGAGGTTCTTGGTTTGGTGATTCTCCCATATCTTCTGTTAGTTTTCTCGTTTCTGCTCCAGGATTTGACTAAATAACCTTTGATTGTTGGCTTCAATCGCTTGATTTAGGAAGATTCATTTCAACCGGTTTTCAACCTCTCTGATTTGCCAAGATCTGCCCTGATTTCCAGATTTCAAATTTATTCTGAATTAAATCAGAATTTGATAGACTTTTGGGTTCGTTTCTCTTTCCTATCCTTTAGCAATGGGCCTACATTCAACAAAGAAGAATAAGACTTATTAATAGCATTTTTATATGAAAAACATGGTAATGTGACAATATATATGCAATATATGTGACAGATCACACTCCCACACTTATCTTTTGCTCGCCCTTGAGCAAAACATCAAATCTAATCCTAATCAATTATTAGACCACTTTCGCAGGTCACTCGATTGCACTGAGCATGTGCAACAAGTCGTTAAACCTCTAGGTTACCCCTAGAGGACGAGTTTTGTCTCGTGAGAGTTTTTAGTGGATTGCACCCACAAAATCCATAAAAAGAAAAAAAATGTTAGTATTTTCGAAAAACATGTTGAAAAGAGAAAATATTTGAAGTATATTTGTGAGAGTTTAAGTAATTTATAAGTTATAGGAATATCAAAATTTTCATTCCTAAACTTAGTCTCTATTCAAAACATGTCATTAATTAAAGTAAGAAGTCAAATTGTATTTCTCATTTAGTCTATTACTTTACCCCGAGTTTAACATTAACTCCTATGCCTTATTATATTTATTTTTGGTGGTATTTATTCCTCAATTCTATTAGGTTTTCTAATCTACTCATGTAACGAGCCTTTAGTCGGTGACACCCAAACCGGATAGTTTTAGGGCACGAGGTTAGAAAACACCCCTAAGGACTTAAACACTCGAGCAGACAAGGCCACGAAACCAAGGGTTTTTATTTATATATTGTACCCCTTTTAGGCGTGAATACTTATGCTTCATGAGGCACAAGTACCAAGCTTAATGAGAGGATTTATATATATATATTTTTAATCTAATTATCTTTTGCATAAATACCAAGTCTTGCTTAGGCAAAAGCACCTAGCTAATCAATATTAGATTTATTTATTTTTTTATACATATATAGTTTTTTCCTTTTTTTTCTTTTTTTATAAGTATAAGAATCTTTATTTTTGAACCCTAAGTGTGTAAGTGTATAAAGTGTGCATATTTCATTAAGATAAAGATCAAGACTAAATTACTTTTACAAATTTTCTTCCTAACCTAAAAATCAAACAAGTCATCTTATTTTGACCAAGTGTAAGAAATCCTAATTATGATTTTCCTATATCTTAAAATTGACGTAATTTCTTACAAAAAAATATATCAAAATATTTTTCTTACCTTTCAAAAAGTTTTTTTTATAAATATATATATGTATTTTTTTTAGTTTTTTATATTAGTCATGTTAGAGCCCTCCCCCACACTTATCTCATGCATTGTCCCCAAAGAAATGTATAGATGCATGAAATGAAATGTAAAAGAGGTACATATATTATATAAAAAATATGTACAACATCAAGTTTCTCCCACACCTATATCTTTTTCGGTCTCATCCCTCTACCTCCCTTCCCATCATTCCAATGGGTCCTCTTTATAGGGTATAGTGGGGAGGCCAAGTTTTTTGTCATTTTAGCTCTCTTCCTCCCCAGTTTCACTTTCTTTAGGTTTTTCTTCCTCATATTTCTACATTTAGTATTTAAAAATTGATCTCCACCACACTTCTCAGTTGGAACTTTCTCATTATGAATGCCCAGGAATTCTAACTCAGTTCCATATATCTCCTCAAAGCTTAGGTCAACACTTTTCCCTGGAGATGTGTAATTAATCAAAATATCCTTAGTTGGTTCATCCAAACACATGAGTTCTTCTTCGAAGAGGTTTTCAAAGAGTATGTCAATTGGAGGTTCTTAAATTATATTCTCATGTGATATATTATTGGTTGACTCAGTGAAAGTGAAAATATTCAAATCAAATTTCCTTTTTTTTAAAGGGATTCTAAAATTAAGATCTCTGACATATACCTTATCATTAAGATAATCACATTCATTCTGAAATAATTTGTCAAGAAATAGAGACTCATTCTCTATACCTTCACTTTCTTCATCACAATTATTTTCAACAAAGTTTACCTCAAATGTTTGGTCTCTTATCTTACGAGGTTGCTTTTCTAGGTTGAAGATATTGACTTCTCTAGTCATGTCTCCAAAGGTTAATCTCATAGACCCATTCCTACAATTAATAATAGCATTGTAGTAGTAAGGAATAGGCGTCCTAGGATAACAGGAGTTTGAGCCCTAGGATTGGACACAGTTTGTGTCTCGAGAACTATGAAATCAACTGGGTAGATAAACTCCCTAACCTGGATAAGGACATCATTAATTTCTCCCTTTGAAACTTTCACAGAATGGTCAGCCAGTTGGATTGTGACTCGAGTTGGACTAAGATCGCCCAACCCGAGTTATTGATAAACTGAGAATGGAAGCAGGTTGATACTCGCTCCCAAGTCAAGAAGTGCGTGACAAATCTCGGCTTGTCCTATAGTGCAGGCAATGGTGGGACAACCCGGATCCTTATACTTGACAGGGATCGGACCCAACAGCAGCTCACTAATGTTAGTGGCTAAGAAGACATTCTTAGGTACATTAGTTTTTCTCTTCTTGGTGCACATGTCCTTAAGAAATTTTGCATAGGATGGGACTTGTTGGATGGCATCAAGAAGTGGCACATTTATCTTCACTTGGTTGAAGATCTCAATTATCTTATCCATGTGTGGATTCTGCTTGTTGCTCTTCAGCCTATTAGGAAATGGTACTATAGGCTTGTACACCTGACTGGTTGACTTATCTGTTTCAGATTTGTCAGATTTTGAAGGATTAGGACTAAATGAGGTGGATGCTCGAGTGTGATTGTGTTGAATGGATTGGATGGTGTTGACACTTGATTATCAACTTTCTTTCCTGATCTCAATGTATGAATAACATTACATTGATTCAATGATTGATCCTCAGCCAAATGAGCTTGTTGAGAATTCCTAGGATTCATTATTGGTTGACTGGGTAAGGTACCCTTTTGCCTCTCATTCTGTGTGTCACGCCCTGCTTCCCAAAATAAGCTGGAGCGGAGACGCGACACGAGTCGGCGACGCATATACGCAAGGAAAATACCTCACGTATACGCGCTAAGCCTAAAGTAACCTAAACAAGCTATAAATCTAAACCATATTAATCAAGGATCACTGCAATAATACATATAAAGACTACACATGATCTGGAATGAAATAAGGAACAGAATAGAAGCCAATGGTGATATACAAGAATCAAAGAATAATAGCAGGAATAAAGAAAGGAAAGAAAACCAGAATCCAAAAAGAGAGAGAGAGTCCAGTTCCTCGCAAGTCGTACAGTCTCATCGTACATCTGCACCAAAGAACAAGCGTCCAATATCTGGACGTGCAAATCCAGGGTCGTCAGAAAGCGACCTAGTGAGTGTGTGTGTAAATGGGAGAGCTCGTGCATATAAACAAGGTGCATAAAGCAATAACAAGAATAACTGCAGATATAAAATAATCAAATAATATGATACATATGCAACTGAATAACAATAGCATGAATAAGAGTACAGGTACAAGACAAGTAAAACAACTGTAACAAACAACAGAAGTCTAGGTGTATATCCTAGTAATGTCACTAACCTAGTACATAATCTGGTCCTGGTTACAATCATGTGTCTATCATAAAGATATATATAGATATACAATCAGGTGATTACAGTCAGTCACAATACATCAACAGTTATTATTAATTATGTCAGCGAACACCAATTGTCACATGTAATAGACGCATCCCATACTACGCCTACCACACATGCCAATCGATGTCCTCAGTTATTGAAACTGATCGGTTGGAGACATTGTTCATGCTTTAGGTGGGTCCCGTGCATACTCGGGACCACGGCTCAGACTCCTGGCGCTGAACCAGGACTTACCGCAAGAAAGTCAAGAACATGTAAACAGGAACAGGTACATGTATAACATGTATATCAGGAACAGGAAACAGGACGGGGTGTCAATCACCCCACGGGAACCCTGCAGTGGAACCCTCTTTCGGCTGCGCAACCTAAATCCTAGGTCCACCCAAAATATGGAAGCTGTCTCCTCCATCAATCTCCCCAATCCCAGTGTAAGTAGTTCGTTATCATGTTTTAGTTTATCAAGATTATTTAATGTGCATGTTATTTAATTCCTGGGATAACTCGGTGGTAGTCACGGTAGCAATATCGACATGTGAAAGTCAGGGTGCCGGTATAACTGGAGTATAAAATATCAAGGAACAGGATACCGGTAAAACAGGAATATATAACAAGTAAACATGCGGGTGTTGTTACCATGTAATAATATTTTCCCAGCAATTAAGTAACATGAACAAGATAGTTATCAGGTAGATACAAAACATAGTCAGTCAAGTTCTCAAGTGAATCAAGATATCCAGGGTGAACAATAACCAACTGTCATGAATAAAATAATCTAGGCAACATTATGAAGCAACTAATATTCTCAAAGTCGTCTCAAACTCTTACTTCTATCACAGTCAAACATACGATCCCAAAACTCAGCAATATATCGGATACAAGTTTCCAAGATCTATCAAGTCAAGTCAAATACAACCAATATCTATTCCTCGGAATCATAGTCATCTATCTATAGTCAATAACATAACTCAAGGTAAAGTCTCCATCCAATAAGAAGCTAAAAACAGCAGTCAGCAAAGGTTAGTCGACTAAGGGAGATAAGAAAGTCGACTAGGGGGAGGATTAGTCGACTAACAGGTGTAATAAGTCGACTATACAAGGGGCAAGTCGACTAACTAGGAAGACTAGTCGACTAACAGGGAATATAGGTCAGCAACAGAGAGTACCCAACTTCCAGGACATCCAACTAGTCGACTACAGTTATGATAAGTCGACTAATTCGTGCTATTAGTCGACTACAAGAAAAGGACAAGTCGACTAGGGAAGGGTTACTGGTCGACTATAAGAGAGGGGTAGTCGACTAAGGTTGATTACAGTCGACAAACAGAAAGTCCAACACTATTTTAAAAGGAAGCCTAGTCGACTATGGGCTATAGTTAGTCGACTAATAAGTATATTAGTCGACTAACACCATGGGCAAGTCGACTAATGGTCCTATAACCTGCTACTGAATTTCACTATCACACATATCTATGGCACAGGAGGAACAAGTATAAATTGTATAAAGAAACAAGATGAATTAAAGGAAAAACGGCTGGGGTGGAACATGCACAAAGGAGACGGATTCAGAGTATGGTAGATATAACCACATTTAATTTCATTAACATGAACTTTGCCTAAATATTGAAATGTTTAATTCTAATGGTCTGAGAGTCTAGGTCTAAGAATCTGACTCGCTAGACCTCCATCAAGTACTTCAACTTATAACACTAGATGGAACCTTACAGATGAAAGTTACAATATTAATTAGAAATTAGACTGTTCCTAATAAATTTAACTTTTATTCAGAGTTGAAGAAAGTAGAAAGAGGCCTTGGAGAAACAAAAAGTTATATATATGACCATGGCATCACCCACACGGGCATGTTAGCACAACACACAAAATGAGAACACACATTAAACTAACACCAATATATTTTATAACTACATAAGGTACATTAACATCAACACCCTATCCAACACTTAATGTAACATATTTAACAGAGAAGGAGAAGAAACACACACAGCAAGGGAGAGGCTTGGCCTTGTGCGGGTTCGCTGGAGAGGTCGAAGGCTCGTCGGAGATCGCCGGAGAGAGAGGATCGGGCCAACAGGGGCTGTTGCGCCCTGCTGGTGCTGCTGCTGCTGCCTGGCGTGCTGGTCTGCAAGGGAGACGGCCGGGGGCGCTCGGCCTGGTGCTCGCGCAGGGGCGGCTGGAGGAGCTACGGCTGCCGGAGATGTGCAAGGAGGAAGGAAACTCAGGCCTTGTTGCAGTTGGGAGGTCTTGATCTGGAGGAGATTCCATGGTTGAGGCATGAAACTCGGCTGTAGATCCATTAGCAACTTCCTGGCCTTCAACATAGTTCTCCCATGCTTTCAGTCTCTTCTATTTTGCAGATAGTTCAGCCCGTGCAAGGAGGTGGACATCTGGGATCCTATCTGAACCAAGGAAGTTTGGAGCTTCGCTAATCCAGCTTCAAGGAGGATCATCGTGATGCTGTCTTAGACTCCCATAGGGAACCCAGGAAAGTGCCAGCCCTATCAACTGTTTCAACTTCAATCTCAACATCCCTCCGCAGGATCTTTCTCCTCATCAATGCGATAGCTTCATCTGAAAAGGGCTCATCTCGACCTAGGCACCTAACACCAGAGAATGAGAAGGCAATTCTGCAGGTGTTGCGGCTGGATGTGGAAGGAAAGAGAAGATTAAGATTAGGTTAAGCTTAAGATTAGAGAGGATTAATTTGTTAGGATTTGAATCTAGAATTGGGTCTGATAAGATATGAGATTAGGTTGGGATATAGGATTTGTTGAGATTATGGTTTTAGGAGATAAGGATTTGGTTATGATTTTGGATTTAGTAGATAGGATTTAGATAGGGTAGGGATTAGATTTGTTATGATTAAGATAATACCAGGGTGGTTAGGATTAGGATTAGATTTGGATTTGGGTTGTTGGGATTTAGATATGGAGATAATGGGTTTTGGGTTTAGATCATGGGTATTGGATATTCGAGTTTGAAATGGGCATATGATAACGGGTATTGGGTTTGAGGGTGTGGAGTAGGAAATAGGGAAGAAAGATAGTGGGTTATTGGGTATGGATCTAATGATAATGGGATCATAAGCTCATGGGTAAGGGAAATAGGGAAAAGAATAGGAAATAATAAAGGTAGTAATAATAATAAGAATAATGATAATATTAATAAGGTAATAATAATAACAAAAACAAGAACAACAACAAGGATAATAATAATAATAATTACAAGAAGTAGTAATAAATTACTTTAAATTGATAATCTTAATAAAATAATTAGTAGAGCAGAATAAATACTTTAGGAAAATAAAATTCTGTATTACTAACTATGGGTATTACATTCTATCCACCTTAACAAAATTTCGTCCTCGAAATTTCGATAAAGCGGGGAATGATAAAATCAAATTGGAAAGAAGATGAAGCTTCCACACCACTTCTCGCTGCATCAAGACTTCACCACAATTCCGCTGCGTGCTCTGGTCTCTGCAACCGACTTTAACATGAAGTGGTCGAACTCAGGAGACAAAATTAGGAAAATCAGGGGAATAGGATTGAAAAGAGGATAGGAATCCAGATGGAACCCATATTACTCTAGAAAAAGTGTTGGAGTTAGGGATATCAAAAAAAATTCAAGAGATGGATTCCAAAAGAGAGAACGATCAATTCCAGATGGAGTCAATATCATCATATGGATATTATATGTATATTACAGTGTAATTATAGCTCGTTCAAATTATCGGTAAGAATCAAGTCCGTTTTATGTCGAAACCTGACGCTCTGATACCAAAATTAACCCTATCACGCCCCGCTTCCCAAAATACGCTGGAGCGGAGACGCGACACGAGTCGGCGACGCATATACGCAAGGAAAATACCTCACGTATACGCGCTAAACCTAAAGTAACCTGAACAAGCTATAAATCTAAACCATATTAATCAAGGATCACTGCAATAATACATATAAAGACTACACATGATCTGGAATGAAATAAGGAACATAATAGAAGCCAAGGGTGACATACAAGAATCAAAGAATAATAGCAGAAATAAAGAAAGGAAAGAATACAGAATCCAAAAGAGAGAGAGAGTCCAGTTCCTCGCAAGTCATACAGTCTCATCATACATCTGCACCAAAGAACAAGCGTCCAATATCTGGACGTGCAAATCCAGGATCGTCAGAAAGCGACCTAGTGAGTGTGTGTGTGTAAAGGGAGAGCTCGTGCATATAAACAAGGTGCATAAAGCAATAACAAGAATAACTGCAGATATAAAATAATCAAATAACATGATACATATGCAACTGAATAACAATAGCATGAATAAGAGTACAGGTACAAGACAAGTGAAACAACTGTAACAAACAACAGATGTCTAGGTGTATATCCTAGTAATGTCACTAACCTAGTACATAATCTGGTCCTGGTTATAATCATGTGTCTATCATAAAGATATATATAGATATACAATCAGGTGATTACAGTCAGTCACAATACATCAACAGTTTATTATTAATTATGTCAGCGAACACCAATTGTCACATGTAATAGACGCATCCCATACTACGCCTACCACACATGCCAATCGATGTCCTCAGTTATTGAAACTGATCGGTTGGAGACATTGTCCATGCTTTAGGTGGGTCCCGTGCATACCCGGGACCACGGCCCAGACTCCTGGCGCTGGCCCAGGCCTACCGCAAGGTAGTCAGGAACATGTAAACAGGAACAGGTACATGTATAACATGTATATCAGGAACAGGAAATAGGACGGGGTGTCAGTCACCCCACAGGAACCCTGCAGTGGAACCCTCTTTCGGCTACGCAACCTAAATCCTAGGTCCACCCAAAATACGGACGCTGTCTCCTCCATCAATCTCCCCAATCCCAGTGTAAGTAGTTCGTTATCATGTTTTAGTTTATCAAGATTATTTAATGTGCATGTTATTTAATTCCTGGGATAACTCAGTGGTAGTCACGGTAGCAATATCGACATGTGAAAGTCAGGGTGCGGGTATAACTGGAGTATAAAATATCAAGGAACAGGATACCGGTAAAACAGGAATATATAACAAGTAAACATGCGGGTGTTGTTACCGTGTAATAATATTTTCCCACCAATTAAGTAACATGGACAAGATAGTTATCAGGTAGATACAAAACATAGTCAGTCAAGTTCCTCAAGTGAATCAAGATATCCAGGGTGAACAATAACCAACTGTCATGAATAAAATAATCCAGGCAACATTATGAAGCAACTAATATTCTCAAAGTCGTCTCAAACTCTTACTTCTATCACAGTCAAACATACGATCCCAAACTCAGCAACATATCGGATACAAGTTTCTAAGATCTATCAAGTCAAGTCAAATACAACCAATATCTATTCCTCAGAATCATAGTCATCTATCTATAGTCAATAACATAACTCAAGGTAAAGTCTCCATCCAATAAGAAGCTAAAAACAGCAGTCAGGCCAAGGTTAGTCGACTAAGGGAGATAAGAAAGTCAACAAGGGGGAGGATTAGTCGACTAACAGGTGTAATAAGTCGACTATACAAGGGGCACGTCGACTAACTAGGAAGACTAGTCGACTAACAGGGAATATAGGTCAGCAACAGAGAGTACCCAACTTCCAGGACATCCAACTAGTCGACTATAGTTATGATAAGTCGACTAATTCGTGCTATTAGTCGACTACAAGAAAAGGACAAGTCGACTAGGGAAGGGTTACTGGTCGACTATAGGAGAGGGGTAGTCGACTAAGGTTGATTACAGTCGACAAACAGAAAGTCCAACACTATTCTAAAAGAAGCCTAGTCGACTATGGGCTATAGTTAGTCGACTAATAAGTATATTAGTCGACTAACACCATGGGCAAGTCGACTAATGGTCCTATAACCTGCTACTGAATTTCACTATCACACATATCTATGGCACAGGAGGAACAAGTATAAATTGTATAAAGAAACAAGATGAATTAAAGGAAAAGTGACTGGGGTGGAACATGGCACAAAGGAGACGGATTCAGAGTATGGTAGATATAACCACATTTAATTTCATTAACATGAACTTTGCCTAAATATTGAAATGTTTATGTCTAATGGTCTGAGAGTCTAGGTCTAAGAATCTGACTCGCTAGACCTCCATCAAGTACTTCAACTTATAACACTAGATGGAACCTTACAGATGAAAGTTACAATATTAATTAGAAATTAGACTGCTCCTAATAAATTTAACTTTTATTCAGAGTTGAAGAAAGTAGAAAGAGGCCTTGGAGAAACAAAAAGTTATATATATGACCATGGCATCACCCACACGGGCATGTTAGCACAACACACAAAATGAGAACACACATTAAACTAACACCAATAAATTTTATAACTACATAAGGTACATTAACATCAACACCCTATCCAACACTTAATGTAACATATTTAACAGAGAAGGAGAAGAAACACTCACAGCAAGGGAGAGGCTCGGCCTTGTGCGTTTCGCCGGAGAGGTCGAAGGCTCGTCGGAGATCGCCGGAGAGAGAGGATCAGGCCAACAGGGGCTGCTGCGCCCTGCTGGTGGTGCTGCTGCTGCAGCGGCTGCTGCTGCTGCTTGGCGTGCTGGTCTGTAAGGGAGGCGGCCGGGGGCGCTCGGCCTGGAGCTTGCGCAGGGGCGGTTGAAGGAGCTACGGTTGCCGGAGATGTGCGAGGAGGAAGGAAACTCAGGCCTTGTTGCAGTTGGGAGGTCTTGATCTGGAGGAGATTCCATGGTTGAGGCATGGAACTCGGCTGTAGATCAATTAGCAACTTCCTGGCCTTCAACATAGTTCTCCCATGCTTTCAGTCTCTTCTGTTTTGCAGATAGTTCAGCCCGTGCAAGGAGGTGGACATCTGGGATCCTATCTGAACCAAAGGAAGTTTGGAGCTTCGCTAATCCAGCTTCAAGGAGGATCATCGTCATGCTGTCTTAGACTGCCATAGGGAACCCAGGAAAGTGCCAGCCCTATCAACTGTTTTAACTTCAATCTCAACATCCCGCCGTAGGATCTTTCTCCTCATCAATGCGATAGCTTCATCTGAAAAGGGCTCATCTCGACCTGGGCACCTAACACCAGAGAATGAGAAGGCAATGCTGCAGGTGTTGCGGCTGGATGTGGAAGGAAAGAGAAGATTAAGATTAGGTTAAGCTTAAGATTAGAGAGGATTAATTTGTTAGGATTTGAATCTAGAATTGGGTCTGATAAGATATGAGCTTAGGTTGGGATATAGGATTTGTTGAGATTATGGTTTTAGGAGATAACGATTTGGTTAGGATTTTGGATTTAGTAGATAGGATTTAGATAGGGTAGGGATTAGATTTGTTATGATTAAGATAATACCAGGGTGGTTAGGATTAGGATTAGATTTGAATTTGGGTTGTTGAGATTTAGATATGGAGATAATGGGTTTTGGTTTAGATCATGGGTATTGGATATTCGAGTTTGAAATGGGCATATGATAACGGGTATTGGGTTTGAGGGTGTGGAGTAGGAAATAGGGAAGAAAGATAGTGGGTTATTGGGTATGGTTCTAATGATAATGGGATCATAGGCTCATGGGTAAGGGAAATAGGGAAAAGAATAGGAAATAATAAAGGTAGTAATAATAATAAGAATATGATAATAATAATAAGGTAATAATAATAACAAAAACAAGAACAACAACAAGGATAATAATAATAATAATAATTACAAGAAGTAGTAATAAATTACTTTAAATTGATAATCTTAATAAAATAATTAGTAGAGCAGAATAAATACTTTAGGAAAATAAAATACTGTATTACTAACTATGGGTATTACATTCTACCCACCTTAACAAAAATTTCGTCCTCGAAATTTCGATAAAGCGGGAATGATAAAATCAAATTAGAAAGAAGACGAAGCTTCCACACCACTTCTCGCTGCATCAAGACTTCACCATAATTACGCTGTGTGCTCTGGTCTCTGCTACCGACTTTAACATGAAGTGGTCGAACTCAGGAGACAAAATCAGAAAATCAGGGGAATAGGATTGAAAAGAGGATAGGAATCTAGATGGAACCCATATTACTCTAGAAAAGAGTTAGAGTTAGGGATATCAAAAAAATTTCAAGAGATGGATTCCAAAAGAGAGAATGATCAATTCCAGATGGAGTCAATATCATCATATGGATATTATATGTATATTGCAGTGTAATTATAGCTCGTTCAAGTTATCGGTAAGAATCAAGTCTGTTTTATGTCGAAACCTGACGCTCAGATACTAAAATTAACCCTGTCACGCCCCGCTTCCCAAAATACGCTGGAGCGGAGACGCGACACGAGTCGGCGACGCATATACGCAAGGAAAATACCTCATGCATACGCGCTAAGCCTAAAGTAACCTGAACAAGCTATAAATCTAAACCATATTAATCAAGGATCACTGCAATAATACATATAAAGACTACACATGATCTGGAATGAAATAAGGAACAGAATAGAAGCCAAGGGTGATATACAAGAATCAAAGAATAATAGCAGGAATAAAGAAAGGAAAGAATACCAGAATCCAAAAAGGAGAGAGAGTCCAGTTCCTCGCAAGTCGTACAGTCTCATCGTACATCTGCACCAAAGAACAAGAGTCCAATATCTGGACGTGCAAATCCAGGGTCGTCAGAAAGCGACCTAGTGAGTGTGTGTGTAAAGGGGAGAGCTCGTGCATATAAACAAGGTGCATAAAGCAATAACAAGAATAACTGCAGATACAAAATAATCAAATAACATGATACATATGCAACTGAATAACAATAGCATGAATAAGAGTACAGGTACAAGATAAGTAAAACAACTGTAACAAACAACAGATGTCTAGGTGTATATTCTAGTAATGTCACTAACCTAGTACATAATCTGGTCCTGGTTACAATCATGTGTCTATCATAAAGATATATATAGATATACAATCAGGTGATTACGGTCAGTCACAATACATCAACAGTTTATTATTAATTATGTCAGCAAACACCAATTGTCACATGTAATAGACGCATCTCATACTACGCCTACCACACATGCCAATCGATGTCCTCAGTTATTGAAACTGATCGGTTGGAGACATTGTCCATACTTTAGGTGGGTCCCGTGCATACTCGGGACCACGGCCCAGACTCCTGGCGCTGAACCAGGACCAACCGCAAGATAGTGAGGAACATGTAAATAGGAACAGGTACATGTATAACATGTATATCAGGAACAGGAAACAGGACGGGGTGTCAGTCACCCCACGGGAACCCTGCAGTGGAACCCTCTTTCGGCTGCGCAACCTAAATCCTAGGTCCACCCAAAATACGGACGCTGTCTCCTCCATCAATCTCCCCAATCCCAGTGTAAGTAGTTCGTTATCATGTTTTAGTTTATCAAGATTATTTAATGTGCATGTTATTTAATTCCTGGGATAACTCAGTGGTAGTCACGGTAGCAATATCGACATGTGAAAGTCAGGGTGCCGGTATAACTGAAGTATAAAATATCAAGGAACAGGATACCGGTAAAACAGGAATATATAACAAGTAAACATGCGGGTGTTGTTACCGTGTAATAATATTTTTTCAGCAATTAAGTAACATGGACAAGATAGTTATCAGGTAGATACAAAACATAGTCAGTCAAGTTCCTCAAGTGAATCAAGATATCCAGGGTGAACAATAACCAACTGTCATGAATAAAATAATCTAGGCAACATTATGAAGCAACTAATATTCTCAAAGTCGTCTCAAACTCTTACTTCTATCACAGTCAAACATACGATCCCAAACTCAGCAAAATATCGGATGCAAGTTTCTAAGATCTATCATGTCAAGTCAAATACAACCAATATCTATTCCTCGGAATCATAGTCATCTATCTATAGTCAATAACATAACTCAAGGTAAAGTCTCCATCCAATAAGAAGCTAAAAACAGTAGTCAGGCCAAGGTTAGTCGACTAAGGGAGATAAGAAAGTCGACTAGGGGGAGGATTAGTCGACTAATAGGTGTAATAATCGACTATATACAAGGGGCAAGTCGACTAACTAGGAAGACTAGTCGACTAACAGGGAATATAGGTCAGCAACAGAGAGTACCCAACTTCCAGGACATCCAACTAGTCGACTATAGTTATGATAAGTCGACTAATTCGTGCTATTAGTCGACTACAAGAAAAGGACAAGTCGACTAGGGAAGGGTTACTGGTCGACTATAGGAGAGGGGTAGTCGACTAAGGTTGATTACAGTCGACAAACAGAAAGTCCAACACTATTCTAAAAGGAAGCCTAGTCGACAATGGGCTATAGTTAGTCGACTAATAAGTATATTAGTCGACTAACACCATGGGCAAGTCGACTAATGGTCCTATAACCTGCTACTGAATTTCACTATCACACATATCTATGGCACAGGAGGAACAAGTATAAATTGTATAAAGAAACAAGATGAATTAAAGGAAAAATGGCTGGGGTGGAACATGGCACAAAGGAGACGATTCAGAGTATGGTAGATATAACCACATTTAATTTCATTAACATGAACTTTGCCTAAATATTGAAATGTTTATGTCTAATGGTCTGAGAGTCTAGGTCTAAGAATCTGACTCGCTAGACCTCCATCAAGTACTTCAACTTATAACACTAGATGGAACCTTACAGATGAAAGTTACAATATTAATTAGAAATTAGACTGCTCCTAATAAATTTAACTTTTATTCAGAGTTGAAGAAAGAAGAAAGAGGCCTTGGAGAAACAAAAAGTTATATATATGACCATGGCATCACCCACACGGCATGTTAGCACAACACACAAAATGAGAACACACATTAAACTAACACCAATATATTTTATAACTACATAAGGTACATTAACATCAACACCCTATCCAACACTTAATGTAACATATTTAACAGAGAAGGAGAAGAAACACTCACAGCAAGGGAGAGGCTCGGCCATGTGCGGGTTCGCCGGAGAGGTCGAAGGCTCGTCGGAGATCGCCGAGAGAGAGGATCGGGCCAACAGGGGCTGATGCGCCCTACTGATGGTGCTGCTGCTGTTGCTGCCTGCCGTGCTGGTCTGCAAGGGAGGCGGCCGGGGGCGCTCGGCGTGGTGCTCGCGCAGGGGCAGCTGGAGGAGCTACGGCTGCCGGAGATGTGCAAGGAGGAAGGAAACTCAGGCCTTGTTGCAGTTGGGAGGTCTTGATCTAGAGGAGATTCCATGGTTGAGGCATGGAACTCGGCTGTAGATCCATTAGCAACTTCCTGGCCTTCAATATAGTTCTCCCATGCTTTCAGTCTCTTCTGTTTTGCAAATAGTTCAGCCCGTGCAAGGAGGTGGACATCTGGGATCTATCTGAACCAAAGGAAGTTTGGAGCTTTGCTAATCCAGCTTCAAGGAGGATCATCGTCATGCTGTCTTAGACTCCCATAGGGAACCCAGGAAAGTGCCAGCCCTATCACTATTTCAACTTCAATCTCAACATCCCGCCGCAGGATCTTTCTCCTCATCAATGCGATAGCTTCATCTGAAAAGGGCTCATCTCGACCTGGGCACCTAACACCAGAGAATGAGAAGGCAATGCTGCAGGTGTTGCGGCTGGATGTGGAAGGAAAGAGAAGATTAAGATTAGGTTAAGCTTAAGATTAGAGAGGATTAATTTGTTAGGATTTGAATCTAGAATTGGGTCTGATAAGATATGAGATTAGGTTGGGATATAGGATTTGTTGAGATTATGGTTTTAGGACATAAGGATTTGGTTAGGATTTTGGATTTAGTAGATAGGATTTAGATAGGGTAGGGATTAGATTTGTTATGATTAAGATAATACCAGGGTGGTTAGGATTAGGATTAGATTTGGATTTGGGTTGTTAGGATTTAGATATGGAGATAATGGGTTTTGGTTTAGATCATGGGTATTGGATATTCGAGTTTGAAATGGGCATATGATAACGGGTATTGGTTTGAGGGTGTGGAGTAGGAAATAGGGAAGAAAGATAGTGGGTTATTGGGTATGGATCTAATGATAATGGGATCATAGGCTCATGGGTAAGGGAAATAGGGAAAATAATAGGAAATAATAAAGGTAGTAATAATAATAAGAATAATGATAATAATAATAAGGTAATAGTAATAACAAAAACAAGTACAACAATAAGGATAATAATAATAATAATAATAATAATTACAAGAAGTAGTAATAAATTACTTTAAATTGATAATCTTAATAAAATAATTAGTAGAGCAGAATAAATACTTTAGGAAAATAAAATACTGTATTACTAACTATGGGTATTACACTGTGGATTGGCTAATTGCCTCATTTGAACCTCTAGCCTCTGTATTGTTTGCATGAGGGAATCTTGATTCTTGATGTACCTTTTCATGTTTCTTTCAAAGTCAGTCATTCTCTTTTCATGCTGAGGATTCTTGAATGAAGATTGTGGAGTTTGGTTGAGAAAGTTTTGTTGATAATTTGAAAATTTGGGTGGATGGTTGGGAGAGTTATGATGGTGATTAGAAAGTTGGGTTGATAATTGGAAGAATTATTGGAATGATTAAAGTGGCTAGCATGGTTTAACCGTGGGTGGTCATTGTTGTATTGGCTCCATGAGAAATTTGAGTGATTTCTCCAGCCAGGATTATACGTTGGTGCGTAAGAATCATTGTTTGGCCTCGAAAAGGCCGCATTCATCAGTTCAGGATATTGTTGCTGAGCTTGAAACACAGGACACTCCTCAAACACATGATTTATGGCTTGACAGTATGTACAGCCCGGAGTTGGGAATTGGTTTAGGCTGACTTGATTGACTAGACTTGGTTCCTTAGTTTCTAAAGCATCTAGTCTTCTCGCTAGGTTTGCTAACTTTACCTCATTAGCTATGGATGATTCAATTGAATGGAGACCTCCTTTTGAAGAGATGGAGTTCAAATTCCTAGAGTTTTCACTAGTTGGTTCCCATTGGATGGTATTTTCAGCTAGATTCTCATATAAATCCCATCCTTCATTCTCATCCTTCTGCAAGAATCTCCCTTGCCACATGCTTTCTAAGAGGGTCTTGGTTGAGTAGTCTAAACCGTCATAAAGAATTTGGCATTGTCGTCATTTCTCTATTCCATGATGAAGACATTGGACAGGAGGTCTTTGAAGCTTTCAAAGTACCTCCAAAACGGTTCACTAGGTTCTTACTTAAACTGCATGATATTTTTCCTAACGAGAGCGATTTTATGATTTGGATAGAATTTCTCAAGAAGGCCTTGATAAAACCATCCCAGGATGTGATAGAACTAGCCGCTAAGCTGTATAGCCATTTCTTGGCTAAGTCCTTAAGAGCAAAAGGGACAAATCTCACCTAATAGCATCATCTGCACGTGTGAGATTTTCATCATTAAGCATACTTCTTCAAATTCTTTTATGAAGAAATAAGCATCTTCGGAGTCTAAGCCATGGAACTTAAGGAGTGTGTTGATGAATTGTCACTTAAGCTCAAAGTTGTGTTCACCAACCGATGGAAGTTGGATGCAGAATGGAAGTGAGGTTCTAATGGGATAGAACCTATCCTGCAAAGATGTCGGTTGAGACATAACCAAATTTATCTTGGTTCGAAATTGGGTGGTGATGTGTTTCTAGTAACCTAGATGAATTAGGGTCTCTTGACCACACTTGCATACACAAACACAATCACAAACAAGTTTACCAATAGTCAGCAAAAGTAAACAACCAATGCCTAGTCTAAGGTAACCTTGACCTAGACAACTCCTAACTGGTCGATTGTCTACAGGAGGTATAATGCAGACTTTGACCACAAGGTAATCAGCCAGGTCAGGGCAAGATTGGTGGGAGGTATCCGCGCAAAAGCGACGGGCCTAATTAAGCCAAAACACCAGCCTTTGGGTTTCGCCCCTCAATCCCTTTCCTAGATACTGATTTGGCAGGAGTCAAATTCTAAACACACTTCCCCCTTAGGATAATCTCCTAATAAGTTCGAGATGTCCCTAAGGCCAACGTCTATCAGATTTTAAATTAGGCTTAGGCTGTGCGTGCTTGGAGATGGTTTGTGGGCTAAGGAAGGGTAATGACTTCCCACCTTATCTTGATTTGATTTTTGCCCTTAGAATTTATTGTGCAAAGTGTGCAAGATATAGGAAAGTAACATTCAAAAGCAAATATCATCCAAGAATGTTTCCTAAACTATATGCTATGCATACGTACCTTGTCCCCAGCTATCTTCAACAGTAATTGTAAAATAAACGTAATTAGACAAATACCTACAATGCAAGTCTAAATGTTTTTTAAGCAATTAACATTCACTCAAATTACTGTTTGATTAAAAGAGGGATTGTGAATAGCAGATATAGCAAGAATAATAACGCACAAAAACTTAATTTTTGCAAGCAATATGTCCTACAAAAAAGAGTTTTAGTAGTGTAACAAAAATTTCAAACTTGTGCTGCATTGCTTGAAATTCTGTTTCCTACTTTCGAGAGTAGGGGCACAGAATACCAAGTCTTCTCTTGCAAAGCTTGAGTGCTAAATTTGAATCTTGACGTCCCTGAAACAAGACACCAAACGTGTTAAAAAACAAACACACCGTTCTCTCCCCGGCAACGGTGCCAAAATTTGACTGCAGAATCAAAGTGAAAAGAGAGAATTACCGTGTAGCTTTGGGCTAACGGGTCGTATCCACGAGAGGAATGCGATGAAAGCTTTTTGGTTTTGTTTAGAAAGCTAAGAATGGTGCAACTTTTTTAGTTGAAAAGAATGGAGAGATGAGAAATGATTAAAAGAAAAATTGCAATTTGGAAAAGGCTTTGGAAAAGGTGATTTAAAAAGCTTTGAAAAGTGATTTGTTATTTTTAATATAAGAAAAAGAAGATCTGAGCTCACTAATTTTCTACTCAACTATGTACTTATCTCAAGAACATTTGGGTGCATCACTTTTTTCATAAGAAAAAACCTTTAGTTTCTTTTAATGTCCAAGTAAAACAAATAAGATGGTTTCATTTAAATCTTAAACCCTTTCGTTACAAATCATTAAAAAGAGAATGTTAAACCATCAAGCGCGAAGAAGCAAGTATAGAATAAAACAGTTTAAAAGATTTGTACTTTGAAAGTCCAAGTTTAAAATAAAGACATCCTCATGTGCTTTCAAGAACGAAATTTAACTAAGGTACTTTCTGATTCAAAAAGTGTTGCTTTCATAAAATTAATCAAGAGAGAGAGAGAGATGTGATAGAAGAGATCAATTAGTGAGCCCAGAAAATGATTTAGCTGCTCATGAAAGATGAAAAATAATGCATGTAAATAAAATTGGACATACCGTGAATTGGAGTGAAAGAAGTGAAAGCTAGATCCTTTTATTGCTGTCACTTCAATCTTCAGATTACAAGCACTCAATTCCTCTCTCTCACTGGTATTTGATCTGAACTACAAATTACAAAATAAAGTTACAACTTCTATACTATCTAACAAAGAGCCTAAAACCTTAAAGAATAAACAAAAATTCTAATCCTAGTCTTTGCTCCTTTCTTCTCTCTTGAAAATGGTATTTATCGGAAAAACTAGAGGGGAGAGGTCGTAGGAAGATTAGAGGAGCAAACGCTCCCCCAACAACCTAACAAAGCTGCGGAAACGCGGCTAGGGCCGCATTTCCGTAGGCTCTGGTGTGGCCAGATGGCCACATCTAAATGGGGGAGGTTCCTGGTTTGGTGATTCTCCTATATCTTCTGCTAGTTTTCTCATTTCTTCTCCAG
>JAVJIF010004993.1:0-132312 GCA_038442645.1 Agave tequilana | reverse complement strand
AGTATCCCCCATCAGTCCATGACGCTTGTACGTTCTATGGTGGGAGTGTTCCCCAATCGGAGACATTAATGCAAGCACCAGCCTATGGGATCTCTCGATTATCCTACAGGCAGTCGAAATCTCTGCTATGGGAGTGTCCCCGCTTGGAGTCCCTGCCATGTTGATGAGAGTGTCCCCCATCAGTCCCTGACGCTTGTACGTCCCGTTGTGGAAGTGTCCCCACTCGAAAGTGGCAACACAAGCACCAACCTACGAGCTCCCTTTCGATTAGCCTACGGGCCTCGAAACCCTCCGATATGAGAGTGTCTTCCACTCGGAGTCCCTACTCTGCTTCTGGGATTTTCCCCTTTCAGAGCCCCCCTGAAGTTTGCAGGTACCATGATGGGATTACCCCGCTTGAAGACAACACCGCAGACTCACCAAGATACTCCACAACCAACCGACCTTACCGGAGAAAGAAAACGAGCGCTACAGAGGTATGACCGTACCAGATCTGAACCGGGTATGATCCTAACATAAATCACCTTAATTTCAATGATATTCATTATTTTTATTGCAGTATATCTATCAAGAGTAATGCATGATATTCCGTTCCATCCCCGTGTTTACATCTCTTCCCCTTCGCTGATGGGCCATAAGAATCTCAAATACTTGTACATCCTGATGTGGGAGTTTCCACCCTCAGAGGCGGCACTGCAAGCACTAGCCTACGCGCTCCCTCTTGATTAGCCCACGGGCAATCAAAACCCTCCGTTGTGGGAGTGTCCCCCACTTTGAGTCCCCCACTCTGCCGCAGGGATCCCCCTAGAGCCCTGCCAAGTTTGTAGGTACCATGATGGGATCCCCAACTTGAAAACAACATCGCAAGCTCCCCAAACCACTCCATATCCAACTAACCGTACCAGAGCTGGAGACCAGCACTCCGAAGATGCATGGTCATAACAATTCCAAAAGCCAATGACAAAAACAAACCAAGCAAGATCTAAACATTAACTATTTTCATTCTAAAATTTTATTTTCATTCTGAATACACTTTCATTCCAAATGTCATTCCATTATATTTATTTAATTACATCTAATAAGTGTAATATAATAAATTTCATTACATCTCTGTGTTTATAATTTTTAAAAAACACAGCAGATCTTGGTCCAGATGCTCCAGTCCTGTCACCATTAACAGGCTCCCAGAAGCGGTCGTCCATTTTCATCCACGCCATGGTTTTTGAACATGCAATCCCATGCTCCCGCCTTCGTGTGTCACCGAGGCAGCAAAAGGACTCTCAGGAAACCCTGCGAGAGCGAGGCAACAACTCTTTGCAGATTGAAGCCTGCAAGACAAACGAGAAGGTGGTGATATCACATCCCCTCCGAGGTACTTTGAGGAAAGCTCCAGACCCCTAGGTGAGAAGTAATTCACCTGCACACCCAGCCGATGAGCTCTCTCCTCCTCCCTCGTACATATCACTAGGAAAGAGGCTGACAGCTTCAAGGTCGGAGCTCCCTCATCCTGGCTCGTCCTAGATGAAGCAACTCGGAAACCCGATTGCCCGATCCAGTTGAAGTAAGAATCCTACATGTCATCCTCGATGGCGGCACCCTGTCACGACTAATGCGCCGTAATAGTTTCTTCACGACGACTAATGCGACACACCTTCCAGACACCCTAAAAGAGAGGCCGATCACCACCTCATCTTCCTCCTTTCCTTCATTCATTTGATGAAAGGAAAAAAGGCCGACATGGTGGCGCAGCAAGGAAAGAAATTAGGTTTTGAAGCAAGGGTGTTTTTTGAAGAAAAAAGAATATGATTTTCACTCACAGAACTCTCTCTGTTTATAGACGGACGAGAAGCCCAACCGCCTCCAATTCAAATTTTCAATCACTGAAAAGCCGCCCATAATCCCGGGATTTTGGGTCAACAGTAAAGACAGAAGATCAACCATCACCATCAAATCATAAAGCCTTACAATTTCAGTCATAATGGCGTCAAGATTTGAAGAGACGCAGGACACAGCCTTCCAGCTCCCGATGTGACAATTGTTAACAAGATATGCAACCAACAATTAATTTCAGAAGATTTGCAGTGATCCGAAGAGATTCGCCGCATAAACACATGATGAGTTTTAAGCATCCACCCCGAGTATCTTCGCTTTTCCGACTTCTCTTCCGTAGACTCTAATAAGTGGGGAAGCGGGGGACATCTGTAGTGGTCAGAATTTTACCCTCATCAGGATGATAGACTCGTGTCCCATCTACTAAGAATTTTTTCGAGAAGTCCACAACTCCCAGAGTTTAACCCGCAGCCTCCGCCACATCCAACTTTTCCGAAGTCAGCTTCTACCACATCCAACTTTTCTGAAGTTATTCTCACCACATTCGACCTTCCTGAAGTCATTCTCCGTCCCGAAAACCCTTCCATCCCGGAGCCGCCTTTTACCATTCCGAGGTCTCTTCCACTCTGAGGTCTTTCCCGACCTGAAGTCTCTAACTTTAAACCCGAAGCTCTAACAACAGATCGCCCAAGATCTTCGTTGATACTCTAGTAACACCGTCTTCTCCACGTTCATAACATGTAACTGTCCTTTCAGCGCGGGCGGTTATGGACAGGGGAAGGATTCCCCGCTATGCAATACCAATAGCTAGCGTCAATAATACACTTGTTACAACAAATTCGGCATGTGAAGATCATGCAGTTACAGCAGCCTGCTAATTCTGTCTCCACTCTGACATCCCGGTCAGGCATGTATAATCCTTCTCCAAAGAGAAGGGGATCGGTTCCTTACCCCTGAGAACACACACGCACACACACCCCATTACACTGAAAGTTTTTTTGTTCGAGTCCACCATCACACTAGCAGTTTTTTGTGCTAGTCCATCCGCTACACTAAAGTTTTTCTGTTCCAGTCCATCACCACACTAACAATTCCCTGTGATGGTCTATTTTTTCACCACACCGACAGTTTTCCTCTGCCGGTCCTTTCTACCTTTTCATCGACTGATTCTTACGCCTGAGGGTCTTAGGCCGGCACCACACGGGTGCTCCTAACCTGAAAGGTGTTCTTTCCCGTGTGTGTTCTGATATGTATCACTCGGAGAGCGCCTCAAATCGCTTGTGTTGGGTCCTATCCACGGTAAACCAATTTTTATCCACCATAGTGGTATGGCTCAAATGCACACTAAAAACAAATTGGCCAAATGCTCAACAGATCAGCGTGGCTTATAGACTTAATGGGAATTAGTTCTATCCCCCATCTGTATTTTCCCCTCATTCCTTACTTTGAGAACACTTTGCAGGCATCTTGTTTCTTTTTCTCAAAACATCCTTTAGCTTGATTTCTTTGTTGCATTTCTCCTTTTCAATTTCCACTATCGTCGCTAGTGCAGATAGTCTACTTCTCTTCATGGATGTTTCTGTGAAATATCAACTTTTATTCAGAACAAAAGTCAGTTCTCTCTCTTTTATTAAAGAACATATTAAGGAATGTACAAGATTATTTTGGGAAAGCACTGCCATAAATGATGCTAAATCCACTCGTCCTGTTAACTTGACCTGTGTACCCTTTTTCACTACAGAAGAAACATCAGGGAATTTGACAGTTTGCACCCTGACATCCGCTATTCTATATTAAATTTTCTTACCATAACAGGATGATCATTCATCCATGTGGAACTACTGCATGTGAACTACTTCATTTAGTACTTAATAGTTTATTTGGATTGGTTGGTAATGATTTCTAGTAGATAATTCATCTGAGATTTAGCTCTAGTGGATTCCTGTACCTGTCGGGACTCTGCCCATAATTTCTTTGTCTAAAGTATTTGATAAGTCCATGGATTGATTGCCAGTTGTAAAAATTTTGTTAGATTCTTGGTGAAGCTTTTTCAATTTAGAGTACTGCTCCATGGACAACACCCTTGTTAATGATTTAAAATGTCTAACATGAGCAACATTCATTTTAGTAGCAGGATTTGGTATTTATCTTCTATATTTTACACATGGGGATTATGCTGGTTTATGTAAATGCTAAAGTACCTAATCGCAGATTCTTCGTTATACTCATACTGATATAGCTTCTTTTGTAACATATTTTGCCAGCCTTTTCTTTATCATCTGAAACAAAAAAGACTATGTCCATGCATTCTAGTTTAAATAAACAGGAAAGAGAAAATAAGATAAGGCGGCCAAATGTAGCTTAAGATGCTGAACTTTTACTTCTAAAAATGATGAATGGTTTCTGTGCTTACAAAAAACTTTTGTCTATGGAACTTATGAGTGGAGAACTGGGGTACGATATTAGATTTAAGTACCAAACACTTTTGTAGATCAAGACTTTTGCAGCCAAAAACACTGTTGCAGGTCTAGACTGGCTTGTATTATCTTCTGATTTGCAAAATATGTTCTTTCTCTGACTCTTTTCCTATTCTCATATATTTGTAGGTTGCTCTTTGGTTGCTTCAGCTTAAAATGCATGCTAATGAGGTCTATGTACCCGCTGGATAAAACTATCTGTTCTTTGTAGTTGTTTCGCTAGGAAAATTGGCATTATCGTCTCACATAAAGTCAGTGTCACGTCAATAGCTGGTTACCAAAATTCACCAAATTCTTTTTTGATCCTTCTGGACTTCTGCTCTACAACATTTACATTTTAAGATGATAATTGGGAGTATGTTGTTTTATTAAACCTAATATTAATAATTATGTGAGCACTGAGCACTGCCTGATTGTTATCCTTCATGCACACTATATGTTTATTCTTTGGGAACATTGTTTATGGACCTGGTATTGACATGCGGTAACTCGGCTGGAAAAAATGTAACAAAATCCAATCCTTCAATAAGGTTCAACTATAGTCACAAGTCCAGGTGTCTGTAAATTAGGTCCCGGTACGTTTTTTTTTTCCCTTTTTCTTTTTCTTTTTTGTTGTTTTTTTAATAGACGGAGTAAAACCAATTTGCAGTTAATTGGAGAGTCATGGATGATTGTCCTTTAAAAAACAGATTTCTTTTAATCATTCATAGCTTAACTTTGATATCAACAATCTAAAGTTCTCATTTTATGGCAAATACCCTTACATTGTTAAAAGGATGACTAAATTTTTGCAGAGCTAGAGGATCAAGAGGAAGAAGATGGATTCTTGGCTCGAGCAGTTTTCGAACAAATGCAACTTGACAATAATCAGGTATGTGGAATCTAGGAAGGGACAATTGGACATAAATTAGTAACCATGTGCAGGTAAAGGTAATATATGACCTTAGGCTTGGTGTTTCCTCATTTTATGCTTGAGGCTATCAATATGGCACCAGCCAAATGCCCTGGATCCTATGTTTTGGTTCAGGAGTGAACAGAAGGAATTTAACATTCCGGAATTTAACATTTCCTTCAATATCACCAAATTCAGATAGAGGTATACACTTAAGTAGTTGATCTATTGCAGCCATTTTCAAGTATTGCCTTTATTGGAATGATATCAATGTAGCCCCCATGTTGCTATTTTGCTTGAGTCTTGGAGTTGGGCTTGAGAGTAAACACTAGTTACCAACTAAAACCTCTGGGTGCCTTTCTCAATCTTGTGTCTTTAGTTTATTTAGGAGATGAAGTGTTCTCAGGTTCTGCTGGGATTACATACAGTTTGTTTGAAACAACCTACACGCATGTGGGTTTTGTTTCTGAAAAAATCCAATTCCTTGGCAAATTAAACATAAATAGTCACATATATTTAGAGTCACTCTCATGCCATTTGATTCTTTAGAACTATTACATTTTGTCTGTTTATATTGCATGTCTAGTAACAATTAAGCCATAAAGAAAAGATATAGAAGTAGAATATTGTCTGTATTGTCAGTTACAAAGTTAACATTTAACATTCTTAAATTTTGAACTAATTTGAATAATCTCGAGTGTTGAAGCCCCTTTTTTAGAGTGATTGAGCTCATTTACTGATGAGTCCTAACTGTCGATGCATAGAAAGGTGAAAAAAGAGAAAACAAGGAGGAAGAGGAGCAGTCTTTTTTCTTTGTTAGCTTCAAGTGCAGAGAAGTTTCAGTCACCTGGAACAAAAGTATGGCCAAAGCTCTGGCTCTTTTCGTCTTTCACTTTTATATTTTCTTTAGTCCCAGCAACCATGCTTGGGAAAACAAAAGTTTGATTGCTCCTTTCTCTCAATTTTCCATCTCGCATCAGGTATTCTAAGAACATTCCATCAGGCTTCAATTCTTGCTTCCAGTATAGTTTCAATTTTCGATGTCATTGCCAATTATCGAGTAAATACAATCTGAAATAGTCAAGTATCTGAAATACTCAAGTAAATTCAATTTTCCGATTTGGATGCTAGGTTGGCAAGAATGACAAAGTGTGGTGTCCAATTTGCAAACGAGGGGAGCTACGGGAGGTCTATCATCTCATTTATTGTACTAGTTGTGATCTACGGCTCGATCTTGAAAATGACAAGGTACTGTTGCAATGCTGCTATTTTCAGTTCATTCTTAATTACACACCTGAACCAACTAGAACATGTATGCCTGTGAGGAAATGAACCTTCCGTTTGTGTGGAACTTCTTTGCTCATTTTTCTTTCGATTCTGTTCCTCATTAGGTGAACCTGGAGCTTCTAAGAGATCGTTTGGGTGAAGTACACATAGAACATCTCGAAAGAGGGTGCAAAGTGACACCAACATTCTGTATGGAGACCGTCTTCGACCTTACTGCATTATACATCCAGTGTGCAGTGTGTGACACATTCGAAGTTGTAATATAAGCTGTAATTCATAAGGATCAAATTAGGGAAAGCGTGTTACATTTCATGTCGCGGATGAATGGTTATGTCTCGGGCGTGCACAAAGGGGTGCATAGCATGTAGACAATTGTTTCCCATTGTTTCCAGTCTTCTTTCTCTGATAGAATTGCTGGTGGATCTGCGAGTTGATAGAAATTGTTTGCTTCAAAATCTTATAAAGCTGTTTGTAGCATTACAACTTTCGCGATGAACTTTTTGGTTCTGAAATGGAGAATGAGTATAGGAACAACATGCTTGCATTTATGTGTTCTGTGGATCAAACAAGCGCGCGACCTGTTCAGACAAAAGGAAAAGGTCTGTTTGTGATCGATATATTTTGCAGGGAACTTACCATTTGAAGAGAATTACCTCCTTCTATTTCAGATATTGTAGAGAAAATGATTGACTTGGGAATTACGAATAAAGGATGAAGGGATATGTAACTTGTCTCAAGTTGTATTTGAAGAAAAACTTGGGATAATTAGTCTATGAAACGAAATAGATACATCTAGACTAAGTTAATGATTTAAAGATCCTGTGGATAATTTTAAAAGATTGAGTGATCAAATATCAAAACGTAAATAATTGACTAACAAAAACATAAAAGCAAAAAGAAAAGGAGAAAAAGAAAGAAAGAAAGAAACAGTGTACATTGGGGTCAAGTTACTGTTTAGTTGGGTGGCGTCTCGATCACTTCAATGGACCCATTGTGGTAACAAATCAAATCTGAAAGTAGGCAGAACAATATTTGCAAGAAGAGAATGAGACAAAGGTGCAAGAATAGAATTATAGATATCGAAATTCTTGAAATGACTAGCGGAGTCGTGGAGTCTCTCCCATTCAAAACCAACTGGACTTAATCTCACGAGTCGGTGTTTTGGGCCGATACCTGGCCCATAATATTTAGTCCCACATCGTCTAGCTACTCTACTCTCAAAGTTTTATATAATAACGCTGAAGGCCATGCGTGGTCTCTTTGGAGACATCCGATAAAATTGGAACGATACCTGCGCAAGGATGACACGAACAAATCGAGAAATGGTCCTCGTTGCGCAGTCCAGGTAATTCTTTCCCTTTTGAGTTCTTTAACTTTACAGAGAAATTAGTTATAACTAGAACTCTAAGCTATTCGGTTTGGCTGCCTAAAATCTCAGCATCCTTAAAAAAAAAAAAAAAAAAAAAATGCTCCTTTACTTCTTTCTTTATTTTATTTATTTTTTTGCATTGTTTAATGTTTACTTTCTTGCCACAATTTTGGGTCCTTTGTTGCCTAATGTTCTTTAATTTTGATGGTTTTGTTCTGTGCAGTGGAAATTCGATGCAAATTGTATAGGAGTTCATTGACTATGATTTGGTTCACTGGTTATTAAGCGTGACTATGATTTGTACTTCATTGTGTAGCATGGGCACACCATGGGAACCCAAAAGGTCTGGAATAGCCCTTTGTGAGAAATGGAAGGAAATCAATTCTTCTCTTCCCCAATGGACGTGGATTCCATGTAAACGGGTACAAATTTGATAATGTTGGTAACTATTATTCTGTTTAGCTCATACCCTTTTTTCTCTGGGATTTGTTTTTAGGAAGAGGGTTACCTGTCTCTTGAGAATGTTCACTATCTTTGCTCGAATGAGGTTTGTAAGCAATTCTCGGTTTTTGTTTTATTTATTCTCTATTCTTTTTCGATGGTGAGTCTTCTTGTTTTTTCTGGCATTTGGAACTACTTCTATAACTCTTAGATCATGGAAATTTTGCTTTCCAGTCTTTGAAATTTGTGTAGTAATGTAAATTTGTTATTAATGTTTGGTCATTTCTTTCCTTTTTCTCCTTTTCTTTTGGCCAGGTTCATCGTCCCAATGAAGAAACACATATATACAATTTTCATACGGTGTACAGCTTTTCATATAGGTCCCTGTGCTATACTTTTGTGGACACCGATGTGGTAAATCTCTTTTAAACTGTTTCATGCATAAATAATGGATCTATCTTTTATTCAGAGATCAATATTTCTGTGCTTGGTGTAGATGGCCAACCTCTAAATTCGGGACATCCACAAAGATCTTCCCAGTTACTCTCAAAGTCTTCTGAAGGAATCTAAATGGACATTCATGACCCAAGAGGTAAAGTATATCTCTCATATTCCTCACATGATTTAGAATTATAATTGGTTTCCTATTACTTATATCTTGAGATATGTTAAATTTTGACAGAAATATAAAAATAAAATATCTAAATAAAAACACACCTTAAACGATTGGATTGATGGACAATACTTTTCTGGCAAAATACGCAACATATGTTGATTTCAAACTGGTAAATGCTGAGTTTCATGCAAATCTTTAGATGCGAGCACTTCTACAAGTTTTTCTATTTGAATATTTTTATTTAGGCTCCTTGCACCCAGTATGGCCTTTCACATGGCTGCATCCTTATTGTCTTAATGATGTAAATGATCTACGTTTCTTGTTTCATCAGGAACATCCATTCTTGAATTCTCCATGGTACACGCTGCACCCCTGCGGAATTAGTGATTGGATGAAGTTAATGCTTGGTGACATTCAACATAAGGAGCTCGTGGTTGTTCAGTACTTGCCGTCATGGTTGTCTGTGGTTGCTCAGCCAGTTGGTTTTAGAGTCCCTCTTAATATGCATTCTAAAGCTGTCCAAAATTCATTTTTACCAATGATGGTTAGACATTTTTTTGCACCCTACAGGTTAGTTTATCCATATTAATTGCATTTTAATGACCTAGATTTGTGGTTTGATAGTTATGATGAAGGCTATTTGATTGATTGGGATGTTAATCATGTTGTGAAGCCTTTTTATGTAAATGCCAAAGATGGATTGTCTCCATCTTAGATGATCAAAATTATTCTTTATTTTAATAAAAAATTTCTTTCTCTAGTATTTTTGACTATTCAAATTTTTTATTTACTTATATGTTTTGATCTCTGTATGGAGTCAATAATAACACAAATTGAATATTATTCTAGATCCGGTAGAAGAGCAAAATTTTGACGAAAAATAATGAAAGTAAAAGCAGAAGGGTAACACATTAACAGAATAGGACGCAACACCTTAAATTGGTATGGCCCTTGAATCGATTGAATGTGTAAAACATAGAACCTAACTATGCTATACAGAAATTTATTGGAAAAACAGAAATATTTTGTTTGAAGAATCGGGTCTAGTGGAACTTGAATGTTGTAATCAGGGCAAGTTCTAGGATTCCTAATGAGCATAATGGATCAAATCTTATACTATTTTAGGTAAATCTATCAGTACCGGAATGATTATAAAGAATGAGATTTTCTAGGCTCAACTGAACTACCCTAGCAAGTAAAGAACTTAATTTGAAATTTTAAGAAGTAAATGAGTTTATTACACAGGATAAAGCGTATTGGAAATTGTATCATGTTTATTAATTTCAGTGCCTTAAATATTCATATGGCTAAATCTACTCAATCTAGAGGGTTCATCATTACTCGATATAGAGTTAATGTACGAAATGAGCTACATTTCTTGTGACTGAAATAACGGTTTGAGGCCAATAAAAGATGATTAAGATCAATGCTGCTATCACCAAGGAATGAGGATGATATGAGGATGATTTTTATCTAAATATATTGAAGATTTTATACTGAGAAAATTTAGGAAATTCAGTCTAAACTGTGGGGATTTCGATGGAAGTTTTTTATGGACTATGCACGGGTTTGTTGTTCAATCTTGAATCATGCTAGTAGTTTGATAGCACATTTTGAGTTGGCGCAATTGACTCAATGTAAGTTATCATTTGCCTTGTTTGTTTGGTCTGAGACACTATGATTGATTTTTATACTTGTAGCATATTGCTTACTAGTGCAGCCATAGGAATCCATGTTAGGCTGTTTTAGATGTCACATATCATTGGTATACATCATAAATGGAATGCTATCATTCAAGAGCAAGGTGCATCTGATGATTTCTTCATCTTTGCCCACCGTTTCTTCTGCCTATGGAATATCATAGTAAAGTTCCAAATACCAGGAAGATACGTAAATGAGTGCATAACATAAATTTCATTAAATCAACATGTGAATTTAGGAGTTACATAGGTTAGTATAAAGTACAGAGAAATGAATTGATAATACAAATTCAGGGATTGGTTACAGGTGCAAAATGAAGATTGGAAATGATGTCTAGCTAGCAGTGTTTGTAGAGGACACATTTTTGACACTATTTTTGCTGAATGGATGTTTACTGGAAGCTGCGTGAAATCTGAAGTTTCTTGATGTGGGACAGAAATGGGAGAAGAGAAAAGAGGGGGAAAAATTAGGGTTTTTGAAGAAGGAAGAAGAGAATAAAGATTTGATTTGACCTTCAGCACCCAGGCGATATCTCTCTCACTCTCCACATCACCATACAAAGATTTAAATTTGTAAAGTACATTAGCGTACCTCAACAAAAGGGGTTTAATTTCAATTCATCATAGTGTAATCAAACAAATACAACTCTTGGTCTTATATAGGCTCCTACAAAGAAGACTTTCCCATCATAATCTATGTGAGACTAAAAAACACACTAAATAAAATAAAATAGCTAAAAGAAGCCTACTAAATAATAATTAGAGTGATCTCCATCATTCTCCCCAGCTTAAAAATATTCATTTCCGCTGAATGCGGTGGTAATAGATAGCAGGCACGATCGGGTAGAATTGAACAACATCTCGCATCAATCAGACCATGGTGGAGGTCGTGCAACCGACATCAGTGTATCATGTATGAACCACGGTGGTAGAAATAGAACTGGCTTTCGTCAAATCGGCCGCCTTTAATGGTAACTTGAGCAAGATACATACAACATGCCGAAGCAAGTCATCTCCGCTGAAAACTGGACCGATTGTACTCTACACAATAAGAAGCTTGAAAGGATCGATGATTGGTTTGGGCTCTCAGGCTCAGACTCTTGCTCAACATTGGGCTCTCTGCAATCTGGCTCAGATGAATAAATGAGTGGAGCATTCGAGGACGAAGAAGGCGTTGTAAGATAAACCAATATAAGCATAAATTATGGTTATCTCTCCACCAATAGTAAGCTTCGCCATCCAACTTAAGTCTGACATAACGGTATTTTTTCTCAGCTGTCAAAGAGAAATAACTAAATAAATCTTCAAGATTGCTTTCCCAAGCTTCATATCCATATGATCATCCGTTGTTTGACAGAAATGGGAGAAGGGGAAAGAGGGAAGAAATTAGGGTTTTTTGAAGATGGAAGAAGAGGATAAAAATTTAATTTGGGCTTCAGCACCCAGGAGATATCTCTCTTACCCTGCACATCACCATGCAAAGATTCAAATTTGTAAAGTACATCAGCGTGCCTCAATAAAAGGGGTTTAATTTCAATTCATCATAGTGCAGTGCTTTAAATGTCAGATATTGGGGCAATGTCGGATGTCGTGATCGGATGTCGGATTTTAGATTTCGGAGACATTTCGGGGACATCTAGCAAATTTCGGACATCATGGTGATAACAAATATATGTCCAATACATATACAACTTATGCAAAACTACTTAAATATTTTTAGGATAGGTATACTTACCTTAACATTTTGCATACACTCACTTAGCCATTATAAAAATTTCTCAATTGCTCAAACTTTCATGATCAACCAACATATTGGGTTTTCCTAAAATACCGGCCGACATTTTTCCAAAATGTCGGTCGACATATCGGATTTTTCCCGAAATGTCGACCGACATTTTCCAAAATGCTATTTCAAATGAGGCTGCGGATGTTGTGGCGATGAGAGCTTGAAAACGAAATATCGGCCAACATTTCGGAAATGTCAGCGAACATTTAAAACACTGTCATAGTGTAATCAAACAACTACAACTTTTAGTCTTATATAGGCTCCTACAAAGAAGAATTTCCCATCATAACCGATGTGGGAAATAAAATAAAACAACTAAAAGAAGCCTACTAAGTAATAATTAGAGCGATCCCTATTATTTTTCCTGGCTTAAAAGCATTCATTTTCGGTGAATGTGGTGGTAACAGATAGCAGACTCAACCGGGTAGAATTGAACCACATCTCGCATCAATCAGACCATGTGGAGGTCATGCAACCGGCTTCAATGTATCATGTATGAACCACGATGGTAGAGGTGGAACTGGCTTCCGTGACAAACCAGTCGCAGCCAAATCCTATATTAGTCGACTATACCACAGTATAAGTCGACTAATCATATCTATTAGTCGACTATACATGAGTATAAGTCGACTAATCTGTAAAAAATCTGAGACTCTTACTCTCTGTTTGCTAATCTGTAAAAAATCTGAGACTCTTACTCTCTATTTGCTAATCTGTAAAAAATCTGAGACTCTTACTTTCTATTTGCAAGATCAGTCGACTATACCAATATATTAGTCGACTAATTCTTATCATAAGTCGACTATACCAATGTATACTGTGCACAACTTGTGCATGTCCGTTCTTTGATCTTCGAATTTCGTCCATTTTCACGACGTATTTCGGTCATAATCCTAACAAGATGGCCCGTAAGGCAATCAAACATAGTAATGACTCAGGTGGCTATATGCCTTAAATCACAATGGTTGGTGTTGGTCTAATGTCGCTTATCATAGCAATTAGGCCACCCTAATCCATTTCCATGTAAGAGCTGGTTTGATCACTTCATAGTAGTTCGAACATCTGAACCCATCAACAAAGAGACCTGAAATCGATCAGAGAACATCACCACAAAGCTTTCAGACCCAATACAATTCCCCCAAGTTAGCTAAAAAGAGGCTTTAAGGCTCTCACCAATGAAACTAACAAACACATTATGAAAATCGAAATGCACATGTCGAAATGGATTCACCCAGCCATCAGTTCAAATATTCGATCTCCAACAAGTTCAACACAATAAAGAAAACAGACAATAATCTAAACAGGCAGAGCTACACGAAGCTATTTAGAAGCTCTTAGATTCTTTTCAACAACAAGTGATCTAGAGAGCTCTTCACGAAATTCTGTAATTCTTCTTTGCTTCCCTTAAAGGTAGATACATGTAGTTCATATACAGAGCTAGTTATGGCATTCAGACGGTTGTCGAGTTGCTAAGCTTGGCGACTACGTTCACGATCCATCTTTAACACTTGGTTCTCACCTTTAGAGTGAGCATAAACCTTTAGCACTTTCTGGTACATCTCTTTCAGGAACAAATGCATTTCTTCAAGCTTTCTTGTTGCTCTTGTTACTTCTTAAGTTGTGCTAGTTCCCCTATGATTGTCAATTTGCTAGGGGCATGCAAGTAGCCATCTTTGTCAGTAGATAAGCTGGCAATTTGCACCATGTTTCCTGATTTGAAAATGTCATTTTTAGTTCAAAAATGGAAAATAAAGCAAGTGAGAAGGAAACTTTTGAACATACACGAGCATCATAAATGGCGTCAGGGTTGATGCGAGGAATATTGGGTGTCACGAAGATTGGCAGCGGTTCTATTTTTCTTACAAGAATACTGTTAGCCACAGTTCTTCTCTCATCTTGCCTATCAGGAAGAAATCACGCTCGATCATTTCTTAACCATCTTTTTCTTCTTCATCAAGGTTCACACCACAACACTTAAGTGCCTCAATTCTCTCTTTTCCATTACCAGCATGGGAAAGATATTGAGGACAAAGACTTTGTTCCACAATCAGAGAAGGGTTTTCAGATGCATTTAACACATTGGAAAACTTCTTATCTGTGGCGCTCATCTGGTGAGAGTACTATGCTGCTGCTTTACTAAGGATAGCAGCTATATCACCATTCTTTGGTAGGATTTGAAAAGTATTTTCAGATTCAGAACCCTTTTTCTCTGAGTACACAGCGAGGACTTCGGAAGCTAGTGGAGCTTTGGATGTCACATCCTCTGTCCTTTTCATCGAAGACTTCGAGTAGCAGATCTTGATTTTCTTTGAAGGACGTCACCTGATGCTTCTTATCCCTTTTTTTGCCCTATCTGGTTGACCTAATCTCTTCGAGCATGATCTAGTTTTCTGTTGTACTCTCTAGTTGAACATGGCTTTTCGTTCCTGATAACATTTGATTGCTGAAGGTCGTGCTTATTGCACTGATGAATATGCTCCTGGATAATTTTCGGTGGTGTACATGATTCTCCTGACGTTCTCCGAAATTTCTGCTTGCGTTTTAGAATCCAATTGTCTATGTTGCCTAAAAAAGAAGGGGGAATCAGAAGAAGTAACCACTCGACCGATAAAATGCGAACTTCAGTTCTAATTTGAGCAAATATTTCGACCTCGAATTTGAGAAGACATAATTTCTCCTTCTTCAGCAGTATCCCCTTCTTCAACAGATGACCTCTCACAAGACAATGTTGAAGGAATCAACAGAAATTCCTCTTTTCACCCGATGAGGTAAATATGAGAGGGATGTCGCTAATCCATCTAGAATAATGAGGTGCTAGACCAAGTTGTTGCAAATTTTCAGTTTTATGGAAATTCTCTTTCTAAGAGAGCAAATGAAATGATGCTTTCAACAACAAATATGGTCGATATACTTCCAAAGGAGAACAGTAATACAAGCGCCATGCATTATGAGAATGAAATATTAGTTTCATAGTCATGGCTGCAATCTAAAAGAAGAGGGAGGTCCTCAAGGTCTTTCTATAAGAAAATATCTTTATTACCAGTTAATATCACCTACCATTTCGCTGGTTCCATAACTACGCTGAAAGCAAAAAATATATGGTATTTGGAAATCATGAATTACTTTATAGCAGCAAAGACCCGCAGCAAAGTTAGGTCTGTGGCAAAACATCCAGTTTGTGCATTCTAATATACCCCAAAAATAACCCTAGCTATTAGGACAAAGTTGCGATGGATTAATTCCAATAAATCAAGGATAACAGGAACTTCAGGAGGAAGAGTAACTGCATACTGTAACAAAAAGAATCATAATATAAGACAAATCTAAATGGAAATTCAGATCTGGCAGATTCACCAGGGTATCGAGAACAAACATTTGCACAAGGAGGAATCTTGTACAGGCGGATCATGAATTCAAGTAGTAATCTTCTATTGAATCCAAACAATGCTCTATAAAGAAGACAGAGATGGAGATTGTACCTGGAATATTGAACGAGACACAAAAGAAGATGATACCTTGAGAAGGGCAAATGCCTATGAGAGCAGAAATTAACAGGAAGGCAGGATATCCTTCACTTGACAAAAGAGGGTTTTACAATGACAAAGGAGGGTTTTATAATGCGAATCAGTTTTGGATTTTCAAAATCTCAGAAGCTCGTGTGAGGGGCACGAGTGTATGTGGGATGCTTTCTTATGTTTCTGTTCGACCTCTGGGTTACGTTGAATAGAAAAGTTGGGGGCATATGATGAGTATTAGGCTGAACAACTGATCGAATAAGTGTGCTCGAAGACCAAGACGAATTCGACCACAAGATACTTCAAGCATATAAAAAACACGAGCAAGTTGTTCATCCTAGTTGGCATGCCATTCTTCCTACACAGCAAGGAAACCTCATGCCCATAAATAGACTGTCTCAAGACCTCCCCAAGGTACGCAATCCCACCTACTCTCAAGTCTCAAGTTCACTTATCCTCTTGTGGGGCAGTGACCTACTTGAGCGTCGGAGGGGGGTCGCCGAAGCGATCTGGCCCCCCAGCTGACCCTTTTTCATCTTGCAGGTTCGCCGATTCAGATCCCATGAAGTTGCAGACACATGAATAGGTCAATTTGGCTACAAGAAAATTGCAGAGATGGGAACTACAACTCAGATATGATCTTTAATAAATACTATTGAAGGTAGGAAGGAGATGATCTAGTTCTGAGAAAGGCTGTAATAGATGAATGACTGGAAGTTAATCACTTGCATATATAATACCATAGATTGCTGTTATTTATTAGTGTAAATAGAAGGCATTGGATGTAATATGTCATTTATCTATTACTGTACTTTGGATTGCAGAAATGCATGCGGCAAGCTCCTAATTCCTAAACTCTGGACATCTATACTAGAGAATTTACGAGAGGAAATGAAAGTGCATAGAATGACTAATGATGGAAAGATTGGTCAGATATAAAGGATTACTTCGCCAAAAGAAAGCTTTTTTTTATGTAAGATACTTAGATATTAAAACTTTTTACACAACTCTGGAATCCACTTGTTTGCAAGTGATATTTCAGAAGGTTTTGTTGAGGCAATCTAGTTATGGAAGTCTTGCAATTGCTGAAGGGAAGTGATAGTATGGTCAGTATATCTTTTTTTTTTTTTTTAATCTCACCTATGTGCACGAAGGTCGCATGTTCAGGATAAAAGATTCTTCTTTCTGGAATGGTGCCATTTAGGTTTCCTGTTCTAAGAGATCATCATGTGAACTTATTTTTTTTCCATACGAGGTTGTTTATAGAGCTCCTCACAGAAGAATTGGACAACGTTGATAAGGTTGACAACTGTGTAGGTGCCAAATTTTTGGCCAGGGAAAATAACTAGAAGAGGGGTTTATTACTATAAAATTTACAAGCTAGTTGGAACTTGGGGCATTTTGGGTGCTTTTACCAATTCAGATTCTCTTCGTGATAGATGATTTGTGGGTTCGAAGTGTTGATGGGTTCTTTATGGTTCATCAACTCTAAATTTTCAAGCGTTGATCTTAAAGCTTCTAGCCAACCATATTGCTCCTCTTGTTGTGAAATAAATTGGAGTACATACTCCTTTATTCATTTCTTAAAGAGGAACAAATTAATTCTGACACAGGTGAAAGATCTAATGTATGTGCATGTGCATAACAATCTTCGTTTGCTTTCTCGAAATTCAGAAGAATATAACAGAGAGGAAACAAAGATGTGGGATATTGACGGAGATGGCTTTGACTAATTTCAGGGGGCCGGTATTCTAGATTCATTACTCTCTCTCTTGATGAACCTACGATGGAGGCTGTGTTGTTTGCGTATGATGGAAACAAAGATAATGAAGAAGTCATTGGACTAGTTTCAACTTCATCTTGAGCCATATGATGCAGGTTGTAATTTTATTTTGAACTTGTGATGTTAAGTTATTAACTTGGTTGATAACTTGTGAACTTATGATCTTCGCTTGTAATTTTATTATAAACATATGATATTTTATAGTTTGTGCACGTATTGATTGGTATTTTACTTTGTTGATTACTTGAATGAGATTTTATAAATTTATTTACATATAATAATAATAAAATATTTTTTGCCGTGTTCCCGTATTATTTTTTTTTTTTTTTTTGATTTTGCGTTGCTGTGTCTGTGTCCGTGTCATGTCCGACACCCGTGTCCGTGCTTCATAAGTTGGAGGACAAAGGTACCCTATCTTATTGTTCTTGCACTTTAGCACTTGGAGTTGATGACAAGTTATATTTGCTATTGGATTGCATTCAAGTTTCAACTATAAGGCAATGAAAACAATGGTTCAGCCATTTTGTCTCGTTTTCTACTGTTTAATCTTGGTTTTAGTGAGTTTAGGTCGAAAATTGACATGCAATTATGGTTTCGTTAAAGTATCGTTCAGTTCTGAACAATTTTGGATAGTTTTGTGAAGTTCTGAATGAAATATACTGGAAACCCAAAGAGATCAAAAATAATTTAATGTTTTGAGAGAGGAGAATCTAATGTTCCTATTAATAATTTCATCTCCTTCATCTTCAATAACTGTCCTCAATGGGTATTTTTTTAATATGTAACAATTAGATCATAACTAGATATTTTTAATTTGATTCTGACTGTAATCTTAATTTAACTTCATATTGACGACTTTTGAATTCATTTTGATTAGTTTTTATGTTAACTGGTTGAGTATTAGAACCTGATTTCTCTTGATTCAATGCTCATTTAGAGTATATGCTCTTTTTAGATTGTATATGCAAAGAACTAGAGATGCCACATGTCTAGTGGTTATGGACGCTCTACTTTTAATGGGAACTTGCAATGAGACCTGTAACCTTTAACAGGAGGATTCACATGTGAAACTAAACTTAGATCTTAAAGTTAAATCTTTCTCTAAGGTCTAATGTAAAGCCAAAGAGTCGATTGAACACTTCCTTTTCTCAAAAGGGATTGTATTCTTTATCTTTTGGTTGATAGATCTCATAGGGCGATTGTGTTAGATATAACAGTTATATATCTATTGTATACTTAGGTTTTATCATCATCAGAAGAAAAGACCGACAAACCCGGAATAATAGTTGATGAGGATCTTACGAGGACTTAGGGAACTTATTCGCGTAGGAGTGCCTGGCTTGTAGCCTGGCTTGATGAAGAGTAGGAGTAGTTTATTAATCTTTTTTTATTATTTCTTTTAGGAGTCCTTTTATGATTAGGAGGATTATTTCTTTTAGGAGTTCATGATTAGCGCATGTGGATTTTGTGTTGGCCCGAAGGCCCATCACTCTAGTTTTGATGATGATCAACTCATGTAGTTATAGTACTAATGATCTTGTGTTTAATTAGTGACAGATTTATGATCAAGATCTTAGTAGGTGCATAACTTCAACAAAGGATTTGAAGTCAAGTTTTGGAGCTAGCACGGTGTTTGGACCAAGTCAAGAAGGCTTCAAGTGAAGACTTCAAGAAGATGAAGACTTGAGTCTAGGTTGTTTTTAGAAGATTTTGTTTTAGTTAAAATGTAAATGATAGAGTAGTTGGTGGATTGCTCAAGTACCATATACACACACACTCTTGATTTAGTTTGTTTTAGAAAAGATTTTTTACTTTGGAAAAATACCTTTTGGTTTTTGGAATTTCTTATATACATATCTTTTATCCAAAACCAAGTTTAGAGCTTAATGTCAAAAACATAGATATTTCACCATGTTTGTGTAGTGGATCATATCCATACACCCTATGCTTTCAAAGTTATTTAAATATCTTGTTTTTGTATTTGGAGATGTTTTGAAAAAACAAAGTTTGGAAAAATAAGTTTTAGAAAATACTGTTTTTCATTTGAGCCAATTTTTCAACTTACAAAAATAGTCCAAATCTTTTATAACATGCCTTGATTTTGTGCAAGCATGTTTGTCTATCAAAGTATATTGGTAAAACTATTTTTGTAGATTTTTCAGTATTTTATGGGATTTTATTTGAACCAAAAAGACCAAGTTTTAAATCCCTTACAGTTCTGCCCTGGCTATAGCCGGTCGACCGACCCGGTCGATCGACGTGCACAGACGTGTACGCCAGTTCTGGCAGGAGGGCCGGCCGACCGATCCGGCCGACCGTCCAGAGAGCTCTGCTCTCTGGAAAGGCCCCGGTCGACCGAGCGGTCGACCGGACAGAGAGACTTGCTCTCTGTATCCTGGCTCGGTCGACCGACCGGTCGACCGATGGCACAACGGTCTGAAATATGACCGTTGGCCGGTCGGCCGGACGGTCGACCGACAGGCCTGACAGACCCTAACGGCTAGTTTTCTAGCCCTATAAATTTGGGGGTTTGGGCATTATTTTTCTCTAAGATTTCTAGTGGACTTTGAGCCAGTTTTTCCCACTTATTTAAAAGAGTTTTCTCCACTAAATTGAGAGCTAATACTTCCAATCAAAAGGGGAGTTTATCAAGAGTGATTAAAAGAGATTTCTTGAGTTTTCCTCCACCATCTCTTTCCTTTTTCTCACACATACACTTGAGCTATCCATTGCTATTCATCTTATAGGAGTGTTGTAGTGAGAGTTTTTATTGGTGATCAAAGTGTTTAGATCACCAAGAGATCTTTTCTTGTACCTTGAGGAGGCAGACGTGTGTGTCCGCGGTGTTTCGAGTTCGGGTGCGAACTTGTTGTTTGAGGTGCGGCCTCGGCGAGCCGGTGGGCTTGCGGTGTGTACGGGACTAGGGAGTCCGAGGGATTGTAGGTGTTGCGGCACCGAGGAGTGATCCATTGGGATCGAGCATAGTGGAAATCCTTCGTGTGTCGAAGGCGGGGATGTAGAGCAAGTGTGCTCGAACCTCGAAACAAATCCCTTGTGTTTGCGATTGCTCACTCTCTCTCTGTCTCTTGTTTATATCTTACATGCTATTACTTGTCTTATCTTTACATGCTTGATATCTTGTGTGCTTAATTGATATATATGCTTGGTTGTTTGCTAACACTTGTATTTAACCAAGAGAGCCAACGCGGCACCTCAACCCTTATCAAGGGGAATCTAGAGGAGTTTGTCCAGAGCCCTTCACGGGGAATTCGGCAACACTCTTGTGTTATACGTGGTGTTTAGTGTAAGAGTTTTGTTTAGGTCATAATATTTTTAATTCCGCATTATTTGGCATTAAGTGACCATTAGATTAGCCATCACCTATTCACCCCCCCTCTAGGTGAACCTTCAATTGGTATCAGAGCCAAGTGCTCTGAATTTGGGTCTTACAACCTAGAGTTAAAGATCCTCTTTTTAGGCTAATCACAATATTTTGTACACACACCATGGACTTCATGTCACCACCCACCTTTGACATTCTTAATATCCAAATTTGGAAGGTTAAGATGTCCTTGTACCTCAAGGCCCTAGGCATTCATGTTTACCTTGCCATCACTAATGATTATTGTTTAAATGGTAAGAATTTTGAGGCTAATGCAAAAGCCCTTCATGCTTTAAAATCAACCCTAAATGATGATTATTTATCTAGGGTTTCTAACACTAATTCGGCTTTTGTAGCTTGGAACATCATCACCTCCCTTGGCGAAAAGGATCTATATTATGCCGGGAGCGATTCGGACGTTGGAAGCAACACCTCCAACTTGTGCTATATGGTCCAAGGGGATAACCCCCTTGAGGTAACTACCGAATCCGAGGTAGATGAAGATAATGACATGTCATATGATGAGCTTAGCACTTTGTCAACTCCTTGAAAAATATGACATGTTAAGAAAAAATAAAAATTTGAAAAAGAAATTTGATTGCATGCTTAATGAAAAAGATTCATTAGAAAATAAGGTTACATGTTTTGAAAAGAAAATGAGATTTTGAAAAATGAGAATGTTTTCTTAATGTCCAAATTGAATGATTTATGTGAAGGAAACACGATTTGAAAAATGAAATTATTTTGGTGGAAAAACAAAAAGAGTATTTTTCAAGAAAACTCTTGTTTAAAAAGAAAAATTTGTGAAAAAGAAAAAGAAAGTTTTTCTAAAAAGAAAAAGAAAATTGTTTCACAATCTCACCATGCTTTACATGCCACAATTGATAATAGTGAGATTAATGTTTTGAAAAATAGGATTAATTGTTTGAGCTCCACTTTGAGCTCATGTGCATTTAACCATTCTAGATTGGAGTCTTTGTTTTTAAAGAAAAAAACTCCACATGTTCATGCACATCATCCTCATTATGCATATGCTTATGTTGCATGCCACGATCATACACATACACATAAGCATTCTAAGGTGTACAAATGTACACATTGTGGCCGCAAAGGCCATTTAGCAAAGTTTTGTTTTGACAAGTTACATCATATTAATTTTGCTAAGAAAAAATGTTTGGGTTCCATTAGATGCTAACCCCCAAGGACCCAAAAGAAAATGGGTACCAAAATCCCCACCTCTTGTATTTGATGTAGGTGAGGGCTCTCACACGACGTGAGAGATTTGGTGCCTTGGTGGTGGTTGCATGGACTACAAGGACATACATTTGATGCACCGCTATCAAGGAGTTTTGGTGGGACAACCACCATGTTTGAAGATTTGGAATAGTTCTTTGGTTTGGTAACTATTTTTAAACTCCTAATTTATTTACATGCTTATAACTAGCCTATACATGCCTATTTCATATGTGATATTTTTAGCATGTTCATGTTTTAGGTTTTGTGCTTCATGTGGTAAATACTAGTTTAAATGTAGTTTTTATTAAAACTTGGATTTATACATGTACAAGTAGTGAGCAACATTTGATTCATATACGTTGCACTTCATGCTCATTTGTACCCACTATATGCACATGTATAGCCTAGTTTGATGATTTCTCATTTACACTTGTTTTGCCAAATTTCGTGTTTTTACTTCATGTATATGCATTTTTATTCAAATCTAATAAATATACAGTATATCCTTTTTTTGAGTCTCTTGCCTTCATGCAAATAATATTAATAGACTCGTTTTATGTTTGGGATGTGTATGCATATTGTTAGATTTAGATAATCATACATATACCTAGAAGTTTGTTTTGTTTTAATGAAAAATGAATTTCATGTTTTGTTAGATAATATAAAATGAAAAATTTGTTTTTGATCATTTTGAGCCTTAATGACTATTTTCATGAAAATGATATATACATGATTCTTGTACACTCATACTTCATTTGTTTTGTCATGACTTTGATTCATGAACACTTTTATGAGCTTAATCGATTTTGAGTGTCAACCTTTGTGTATTTGGTATGATTCATGAAATACATATGATTTGGTTTTATGTTTTTGAAGGATCTTTAACTAGTTTTTCAAATATTAATTAAACTAGTTATTTATTCTTCAATGTTTTATGAGATATACACATGATCCTATTATTGTTTCAATTGGTATCATTGAATCATTTCAATTGGTATCAATTGACTCTATTTTTGTATATACTCATATTTTGTTTTCTTATATATGTATGTATCAATTTCAATTGGTATACTCATTTTTTCATACATATATATGATTTGTTTTGTGCTTGAGTTAAATCAATTTACATGTTTAAAAGCACAAACTTTGTTTATGCTAAGCTTACTTCAAATTTTTTAAGCTTATGCATTATGTTTTAAAATTGGTATCAAAATTAAAAAAAATATGTTTATTTGATATCTCAAAATTTGATTTTATAAAGAAAAAAAATGTTTTGATTTGTATTGCCTATATGCAAGGAGAGCTTAACATCTCTTCTACATATAAATTCATGTTGAGTGTATTGTATATTGAGGAGCTTGACAACTCTTCTTTATGTGGTACACGTGTGTAGGGGGAGCTTCACATCTCCTCTTATGTATTACATAATATGTGTTATGTGAATTAGGGCTTGTCATCCCTTCTTCATGTAATGCATATGTGTAGGAAAGCTAACTTAGCGTCTTCCTCTTCATGAATGTATATCGCATATAACCTTTCTTGATTGATTTGGTTTACCCCTTCTTTGGTTCTTTGTTTCGAACAAAAGGGGGAGAAAAATTTGATGATTTTGTTTTTACTTCAACCCCTTTGTTGATGATTGACAAAAATGGGGAGAAGTATTTGAGATATATGCATGTTTTCCTTACTTAAGGGGGAGTAGTATTTGTGTTTATGCATATATGTTTTGTTTTGCAAATGGAGAAAAAGAATTTGATATTTTATGCTTGTTAGCATGTTTATCTCCTTGATTTGCATACATGTCATGTGCTTCATTTCTATATTTATTTGCTTATTTGTTTGCATGAGTTAAGGGGAGCTTCTTTGAAGCTTTACTTTAATCCATGCATATATAACTTCATGAGTTTTGTCATCATCAAAAAGGGGGAGATTATTGGCCCGAAGGCCCATCACTCTAGTTTTGATGATGATCAACTCATGTAGTTATAGTACTAATGATCTTGTGTTTAATTAGTGACTATGATCAAGATCTTAGTAGGTGCATAGCTTCAACAAAGGATTTGAAGTCAAGTTTTGGAGCTAGCACGGTGTTTGGACCAAGTCAAGAAGGCTTCAAGTGAAGACTTCAAGAAGATGAAGACTTGAGTCTAGGTTTGTTTTTAGAAGATTTTGTTTTAGTTAAAATGTAAAGGATAGAGTAGTTGGTGGATTGCTCAAGTACCATATACACACACACTCTTGATTTAGTTTGTTTTAGAAAAGATTTTTTACTTTGGAAAATACCTTTTGCTTTTTGGAATTTCTTATATACATATCTTTTATCCAAAACCAAGTTTAGAGCTTAATGTCAAAAACATAGATATTTCATCATGTTTGTGTAGTGGATCATATCCATACACCCTATGCTTTCAAAGTTATTTAAATATCTTGTTTTTGTATTTGGAGATGTTTTGGAAAAACAAAGTTTGGAAAAATAAGTTTTGGAAAATACTATTTTTCATTTGAGCCAATTTTTCAACTTACAAAAATAGTCCAAATCTTTATAACATGCCTTAATTTTGTGCAAGCATGTTTGTCTATCAAAGTATATTGGTAAAACTATTTTTGTAGATTTTTCAGTATTTTATGGGATTTTATTTGAACCAAAAAGACCAAGTTTTAAATCCCTTACAGTTCTGTCCTGGCTATAGCCGGTCGACCGACCCGGTCGACCGACGTGTACAGACGTGCACGCCAGTTCTGGCAGGCCCTCGGTCGACCGACGTGTACAGACGTGCACGCCAGTTCTGGCAGGAGGGCCGGCCGACCGATCCGGTCGACTGTCCAGAGAGCTCTGCTCTCTGGAAAGGCCCCGGTCGACCGAGCGGTCGACCGGACAGAGAGACTTGCTCTCTGTATCCTGGCTCGGTCGACCGATGGCACGACGGTCTGAAATATGACCGTTGGCCGGTCGGCCGGTCGGTCGACCGACAGGCCTGACAGACCCCAACGGCTAGTTTTTCTAGCCCTATAAATTTGGGGGTTTGGGCATTGTTTTTCTCTAAGATTTCTAGTGGACTTTGAGCCAGTTTTTCCCACTTATTTAAAAGAGTTTTCTCCACTAAATTGAGAGCTAATACTTCCAATCAAAAGGGGAGTTTATCAAGAGTGATTAAAAGAGATTTCTTGAGTTTTCCTCCACCATCTCTTTCCTTGTTTTTCTCACACATACACTTGAGCTATCCATTACTATTCATCTTATAGGAGTGTTGTAGTGAGAGTTTTTATTGGTGATCAAAGTGTTTAGATCACCAAGAGATCTTTTCTTGTACCTTGAGGAGGCGGACGTGTGTGTCCGCGGTGTTTCGAGTTCGGGTGCGAACTTGTTGTTTGAGGTGCGGCCTCGGCGAGCCGGTGGGCTTGCGGTGTGTACGGGACTAGGGAGTCCGAGGGATTGTAGGTGTTGCGGCACCGAGGAGTGATCCATTGGGATCGAGCATAGTGGAAATCTTTCGTGTGTCGAAGGCGGGGATGTAGAGTAAGTGTGTTCGAACCTCGAAACAAATCCCTTGTGTTTGCGATTGCTCACTCTCTCTCTCTCTTTATCTCTTGTTTATATCTTGCATGCTATTACTTGTCTTATCTTTACATGCTTGATATCTTGTGTGCTTAATTGATATATATGCTTGGGTTGTTTGCTAACACTTGTATTTAACCAAGAGAGCCAACGCGGCACCTCAACCCTTATCAAGGGGAATTTAGAGGAGTTTGTCCAGAACCCTTCACGGGGAATTCGGCAACACTCTTGTGTTATACGTGGTGTTTAGTGTAAGAGTTTTGTTTAGGTCATAATAGTTTTTAATTCCGCATTATTTGGTATTAAATGACCATTAGATTAGCCATCACCTATTCACCCCCCCTCTAGGTGAACCTTCATTTTGCTTATAAATACGCATGTATTATTTTGTTTTGAGATCATAGGGCTATTGAATCTTTAGAATTCTTTTGAATTCTTTTGAATTTTGTGTGCGAAGTATAAACTGAGAGAAACAATTCTCCTAAATGTGAAGCTCCATAAATCTTTGTGTGCGATGTGGAAGTAGGTGAGCAATTCACCTAAGTGTGAAACCTAAATCTTATATTTTCTCCCAAATTCTATAAACCTAAACTAGTTTTTCCCAATCCCACCACAAACCCTAATTTTTCCCTTTTGTCCTGTGTGAATAGTGTACCAAAATTCAACTGATGGATGTTAAAATAACTGCAATCCACATGTTTTATAAAGACGTCATGTGACATGCGAGGCCATGCTTTGGGTTGGGTCAACATTTGGAAATAAATTCAAATGCCTTAACATTCTCCCGCTTGGGCGCAATGTGACATGCCCCCTTAAAAAGTTTAAAAACCATATTGAAGAAAAATATAACTTGAAAAGACTTTGTTTGGATTCTGAATACCCGATGTCTATAACATTTTATAAGATAATACATTAGCCAAGCATATTGTGAGCAACTTTATATATTTATCTTGGTTAGTTTTATATATGAATGACATTTTTCTAATTCATCCCGCGCTATGCTTGATGTCTTGTACTTTCACCCAAGTTGAGTGGAGAGTTTCTTTAGGATAGGTGGCAACGAGCATAAACCTTTGTCAGTTCTATATGGACTAGACCCTTAAACAAAATAAAGATCCAAAATATAATTCTTGGGATAAAGGCTTCTACTTCTTTCCATTATATACCTATATGTTATGTTGAGCTAAGTGGGAAAGTGTTGATTTATGGACAACATGGAAATACTACTCAATGATATGATCCAATACAAGAGATGTCCTTAATAGAAAATGTGGCTCAATTATTCCAAACTCTAGGAGAGGGTTGTGACATGTCATCATGAATAGGCCTCCAGTCTGTTCCCTCACTGTGTCTTCTTTTTGATTGGAGAGAGCACTCCACTTCTCCAATGAGTACTTTGTTCCCCTTCATAATCTGCATACCCTCTTTGTAAATGAAACCTAAGTGGAACATTTTGGGCAAGTGAAAGAAAAAAAAAATCCCATATTTTGGGTGTTCTTAATCTTTGACAATAGAAACAATGACTAAAGGGGACCAATGAAGTGCAATGGCTTTTGGGAAGATCTTAGGTATCCGTTTTTATCTATGTCCCTCATTCCTATTCCCTTTCAGCCTGTTTTGATCTTCCTACCTTTCTAGCTCCTAACTTCATCATCTTTACTACTTGAATTCTGTCTTCCCAGTTCCTTCATCTTGCAGTCATCACTCTATTAAGCCTGCTGAGCTCCCCTCCTTGCCTTTGTATTTGCTTGCCTACTCGTCTGCATGGATTTAGATATGTTGGTTGGCAAGGGGATAGGTTGGTAAGTAGGTATGTAGACAAGTAATGAGGAAAGGGAATTGGATACTTGCCAGGTAGGTTAGCAGGCAGTAAGCAAGAAGTTGGCAAGAAGCTAGGCGAGCAAATTGTTGGAAAGAGAGAGGATGTAGTCGAGGAAGTCGACAAGGATCGTCGAGGAAGTCGACGGAGGAAGGACAACAGCAAAAGCAGGTCAGCAGCAGCAGCAGGAGTTCGGTCGACCGGCCCGGTCGACCGCCCGTAGTAGCAGGAGTTCGGTCGACCGGTCCGGTCGACCGATGTGCACAACATGCACAAGGAATCAGCTCGGTCGACCGCCCGGTCGACCGACTGAAGTGACCCAACTCTCGGTTGGATCCAGTCGACCGGCGAATAGAGTCGGTCGGTCGACCGGTCGACCGACAGTCGGGTTGCGGGCTGTTTTTTGCTGAATCAGAAATCTGTTGTGTAAAAGCGGGATTTCTAGGGTTTTGCTATACCAAGGAAAGAAGTAGCTCTCTTGATACTCAGAGGTGCTGCATCCATTGTAATTGATTATTCAAATTAATAGGAACTCTCTTTCATTGCCCCGAGGACATAGGCATCAAGGCCGAACCTCGTTAATCGTTGTTTTTTCGTGTTCTTTCTCTGAGGTTGTGATTTGTTCTGTGTTTTGGAAGTTTGTTCTTCGTGCATTGGAGATTCAGGGATTTCTCTTCTGGTTGTTGTCGGAGCACAACACAAACAGGCTCCAAGGAGGGAATAACAAGGAAGGTAACTAGGTGATTAGATGGAGAAAATGATTAGTTAATAGTTAGATAATAAATAAAAACAGATTGATGGACAGAGATACATAGTTGCGTACAATAGATAGCATGGGTGTGGTTAGAGTCTAGACATCTGGATGTGCATGCCTGAATGCTGGTGAGCAGTATAAATTGTAAATTTAGAGTGTTAATCTCGATTATAATGATTGAAGGAGTATATGAATATTTCTTTGTAACATTTTGACGCCTTCTAACACCATTTATCTTGCCTGACTGTTCAATCTTTTAGCTGTGGAGATGTAACCTAGAAAACCTGTAAAAAATTTAACTTTCGCTATAGCTTTTCAAATGTTCTAGGTCAAGATTAACATTCAACATAAATTTCGACCATAAAACACCAAGTGGAAATTTTATTATCCTCTTTCGCTATATGTGTGTGCGGTCGCTCTCTCCATGTGTAGGCATGAACACGCACGCACATGTTTCTGTGTAGGTTGCATGTGTGTCTGAGTATTTGCATATTTCCATGTATGTGCATGTGCATGTGTTACTTGTGTCTTCATTTGTTCATGTGTGTGTATGTGTAAATGTGTTTTTCTGTACGTGACAGATATGCTGCCAAATTTTTACTGCTGAGGTGTGACTCCTTTGTTTTACGAACAATGGCATACATATCAAAACTAGAGCTAGTTAAACTTGAAAGGCAAATTGCAGCGTTTTTGTTGATCTTTCCCCTCTTCAGTTCTCTCAATTTGTTCCCCATGTTTATCATCAAGTACTGTGTCGTTTAATCCTAAATCAGAACTGTGTATGAGATTGAAGTCCTGCATTTGAGGTTGCCACATATACAGTTTAGCAATGGACTTCTTCTGGCAATTGCACTGACAGTGATGTGCCCTAGGCACATAGGTAATCCAGCTTCGCCTTCTTTAAGTAGAACTTCAGTTTTTTTTCTTTTCATTAGAACATGCCTGCTGTCTTCTCAGTTATCTTTGGTGGTTTACTCATGACTATTCACAATGTGGCCTTGTATTTTACAACACAGATTTGGGGACCTGCTCAAGTATCTGGGGAGCTACTGCTAATGCATCGGGGACAAAGCTTTTCTCTACAATCGGACTTGTTGAAAGACTTCATTCACTGCCGACAACTACTTGCTTTTAGGGATTCATATGAGATTTTGTATCTGGTTACGCAATGTGAAGGTGAAGGCGCAGACAATCTTCATCCTTGAGCAGCTTGCTTCTCAAACTGCAATGGTCAACTACGTTTTTGGTAATGAAACATATTCTTACACTCAGCAATAGATGTGCTCTCTTTCCCTTGTTTGCGGGAGAGCGACCCTTGTTCCCCTTTACTCGCAAGAAATCTCAGCGCGACCGTGCAAGTTAGCGAAGAACTCCTCGAGCGATGGGACTTTCGATTGCCAGAGAAATTATTTATTCGCAATGATTTAATAGCTTGCAGGATTTGTGTGGGGTGTTATATCTGGCATGTTGAATGTTGATTCGTAGCAAATTGCATGGAGACAAATGCATGTATGCACAAATCTGCTGCTCCTGTTTCAAATGGAGTGGAGATGGTGGGTCACCAAATTGTCCAAAGAGGTGTGAACGTGGATGGAAAAGGATGGGCACTTGACTTTTACGAGGAAGAAGAAGAAGAACAATTGAGATATGAGAAAGACAAAGGAATCGAAACTGGAGATTGGGACTGATTAATCTCAAATGGCCCAATTTATAATTATGAATGATGTGTTGCTAACTGTAATGTATCAAAAGTTAGCAGGCAGCTTGAAGTTATGTTAAAGATATTTCCTTGTCTCAAGGCATCAACAACAACTTGAGTAGCTACTGTTAGATACTGAGTTCTTTTAGTTTGTGGTTGGAGTGATTGATAGACAAATGCATAGCTAAATATTCTACTCAAGAGTAATCACATCCATTTATATATAAATTAAAATGTTTGATAACCCTGGAGGTGTCTCAGATTTGCCTGATCAAAATCTTTTTCTTGGGCTGTTTGGTTTCAAGGAAGTGGGCAGAAGTAAGGAAATGAGGATGTGTCATTCTCTATCTATCCAAACACTGAAAAAGAAAAATGAGAAATTTTTTTATCTTTTTCTCCTTTTACTACAGTTAATTTTGTGGTCATGTAAAGCTCATTTATAATAAGTTGTAGCTCAAAACAATTAATTTTGTGATCATATAAATTTCATTTATAATAAGTTGCAGCTCAAAAGAGCTTATTTTGTGATCATGTAAATCTCACTTGCTTTCTAATTACGGTCCAATTTTTATTTTTAAATTAATTTTATTTTAATATTATTTTGCGGTCAATTTCTTCACTTCCACTTTCACATTATCATTCAAACATCAGAAAAGACATAACATTTTTCAAACCGCATTTCTCAACAACATCCAAATAGCGAAAAATTTACTAACTAATTCTCAAGTTCCAAAGGAAACTATTACTACTTCTTTACTTCCTCACTTCCACCCCTAACCAAACAGCCCCTCGAGACGTATCAGGATGTAGAGCGCAATCGTTTATAATTTCTTTTTTCTTAAAGCTGGTTGTCAGAAACTTTGTATCTTTTAAAGGACTGAAAAACGATAGACAATTGAGGGACTTGTCATAAAATCTTAACAAAGCAGAATCAATATTTAACCTTAACAAAAACAGAGAAGCAGTACTTTTCATGTATAATAATTTTCATACTAATTGGTCATCGTCAAAAGAGTATCAAATTATTTTTTTATTAACTTGTGGGAATGGCAACAAAAGACTGAATCCTCCTCCAAATGTGTCACTCTCTTGTTTTGTGACAGGTAAAAAACCAAGTCTTCAAATTGTTAAAAGAAAGAGAGAAAATCCCAGTGGGTAAGTAGGATTTCCACATGGGGGTAGGTAAATGCAAAGACTTGAGAGAGGAAGCTATCATTGTATTAGAGAGACATTTGTGAAGACAAGGGAGTATTTTATTTCTTAAATGCAGTCTCTCAGTAATGGTCTCATCTTGTTACATTGGAGAATTAGGTGGCTGAGACAACCCAAGTCATGCACGGCTCCTTCTAGAGACAAAGGCTTGCACCATCAATCCTCCACTTCAAATGACACAAGAATGTGTTGCAATTAAAAAAAGGAAGGAAAGAGAGAAAAAATGACACAAGAAAGAGATGGAGAATAGTTCAAAATTGATATCACATCATAAACCAAGGATATTGTCATTCTTGATTAGAGAAGGATGTGCATGTTCTTATTCTCTCAAGGCGGCTGAAGTCAATAGTCTTCTCTCTTGTGGCAGTCTCATCCACACTTGAATGTAAATGTTAATAATTTTTGAATTTTCTACTATCTTTGAGATAGTTAGTTTATGATGTAACTCAAAAGTAACAAACATTACAGCTCCTACGAATATATTCGTTCCTAAATTTACAGTAAAAAAGAATAATTATCATTCCATATGCGGTAAGCATGCAGTTGTGGCTTAGATGAGAGTTAATTGCAGATACACCTCCTGTACTATAAACACTGGAGCAGATACATCCTCTCAACTCTTTTATTAGCAGATAGACCCTCCTGCTTTCATATTTTTTTAATTAAAGTTAAGCTAATTTTATATTTTTTTAATTCCCTAACTAACTATTGCCAGAGGGAGTGTATATTGCCAAAGAGAACTCCTTTATATTAATTGCTTCCCTCTCTGCCTGTGAATTAACTCAATTTGAATTAAAAAAAAAAATGAAAGCAAGGAGTCTGTCTGCTGTTCAAAAAGAGAGGTGTGAGGATCCGAATCTAATTTCTCACTCATGCAAAGGATGTGACAAAAGTTTGTTGTTTAGTAAATAAAGAAACCAAAATAAAATTTCCATTAATTGTTATTTCCAAAGCCCCAAAGTTGAACTTCTTAGCAAAATATGTGCTTGTATACCCTTCAGCCTATTATTCTTTTCTAAAAGTTCATGCAACAAATTTAGCTAGCTATAGGGTAGATAGATTTCTATTTTGACATTTCCTTCATAAACAAGCATACATATTACAAGGTAATTTAATTACTTATTTTCAGTAGATAACCACCAAGTCAAGCTCCACATTTTCTTGAGCTTGGTATAAAAAGCAAATAACAATGAAGTATATAGCTACTCACTGCCAACCAAAACCAAAACCAAAACCAAAACCAAAATGGAGGGCCTCATCCCTTTCATATGTAGACACATTAGGAGGAAGAAGAGCCGGAGATACTACAGGTGCCTCTCCTCCGGGGCTGCGGAGTTGGAAGCCCGGAAGTTTTTGCTGCCGCCGCCTCCACCGCCACCGCAGAAGCTCGGTGTAGGGGCCGGCTCCGGCCGCAAGGTCCACCGGCGGCACCGGTCGATGGAAGACTTGTCTATGAAGCAGCAGTTGTCGCAGGATCACAAGCCTCAGTACTCAGCTAGGAGCTTCAAGTCTGGGAGCCTTCGTGTGTTTTCATGCATTGGAAGCTAATTAGGGATATATATGATGCATGTGGCTATCCGTAGGTGTGTGTGTAAATGATATAATTAAGGTACTCTTCTTGCTTTCTCAGTTTGGAAAATTGTGAAAATCATGAAGAAAGTAAGTTTTCTTTGACAACAAAAGAGATGCATGCATGTCTTTCTTTGTTGATGGGATTAAGGACCTTCTGTTGCTTGCTTCATACGAAGGTTAATATGTAAGTGAGAGAAGCAGAAGAAGATCATTATTGGGTGTTTAGTTTCAGAGAATTTAATTTCAGACTTTGGAAATTTGTTTGAAATGTTTGATTTAGAATTAATATAAATTATGTTAGGAAAAAAAGGAGAAAAAATTGCAAATTTTAAGCTGATCAGTAGAAACTGAAACCATCCAGAGTTACTATCTCACCTCAAGAGTCAGGCATCTATGCAGTCAAATATGTTTAGATCCAAATTTCTAATAAAGATTCTCTCTTTTAGATAATATTGTGTTCTGAGTTAGCTACTTTCTATCAAACGTTACGGCCCATATCGTAAGAAACTGGTTTAGGTGCCATCGACGTTATCTCCTTCGACCCCTTTGGATTCACCTGTCATAATATTGCCCGAAACATCCCTTATAATGAAGCTAATGTCAGTTCGTGCACTGATATAAAGACATAGATCAAGGACAAGGGCGAAGGCAAAACATAGAAGGCAAGAGCTTGACACAGAGATTCTCAACTTTGAATCGTGATGCTTTGCCTATGTTGAGCACCGAATTTCGACCTTCCGCAGGCCCCCGTAGATAGATGTCCCATGCATCAGATCACCCGGATCGCCATCTACGTGAGACTTTGGTCGAGGACATGATACTGACGGCCGGAGACCGCTGAAAGATGAGACGATGGTTTTCCTTGTGAATCATTAAAAGTAGAAATTTTTTGTGAATGCGGATTTTTGAAGTTAGAAATTAATTACTCATTGTTCGGTATGAGGGAACATGATTTTTTTCCTCAAAGGAACCCCGGTCCTCCGTCTCTTATTGTACTTTTATTTTTCATTATTTGAATTGGATAAAGGATGTCAGGTTTCTAACTAGTTCTGTTGAAATCTCTTGAAGTGATGATGCATGTTGACTATCATTATTACCAATATTAATTGGCTAATGATTGGTAGAACTCACAATTGTAAAGATATATGAACTTGAATTACAACTTTTGAAAATTAATTAGCATGTCTGAATAAAATTAATGATTGCCGGTAATAGAAATTTTGTGAGTGAGTGTCTGCATGTCTGCAAACTTTCAAATATATGTACGAGGGATTTCACCTGGGCATCCTGTATTATAAAGTTAATTAGCGAAAATCTCAATTATAATTTTTTTTCTTGCCAGGACCTCATTTTTCTTTGCGGCTACTAGATTGTAGACACGTGTTGAGAGAGTTTTATTCACAAAGTGCGAAAAAAACTATTTTATCTCCGTTTTAACTTTTAACCCGGACAACGAACCGCCTCACCCCCAAATTAATAGCGACTATGATTCGGCGTAAACAAATTTTAGAGAAAGAAGTATCGAATTTGAACGATTTAGATTATCAACATCATGTTGGCCCAAAGGCCATTAGCCCTATATCTTGTTGGATATTTTGATGATAACAAACCATATTTAGTTATGTATTTAACAATTTTGTTTAAAAGTATTTCAGGTTAAACAGGTTGATTTGACGGCTCCACTATCAAGACTCACAAGTTTGGATGCCGCTGAAGATTTGCATTCCAAAGCCTAGCACAATAGAAAGCTTCGGAATCAAGACATTGAAGAAAAGACCAAGTCAAGATCAAGACAATGAAAAAGTCCAAGATTTGTATTTTTACTTTTTCTTTTAGACTTTTTGTCAAAACCTAGATGTTAGAAGTAGAGTTATGGGATTGTCACTCACACACACACTTTAGTTTGATTCATGGCTTCAAAAACAATTTCTATTCCAACTTAGTTTTAGAGTTAACATGTTTTAAAAATTTGTTTTAGAAACTTTAAGTTTTGGAAAAACCGACCTTTGGAAAAACAAGTTTTTATCAAAGAGATTTTTATCAAAATGTTTTAACATGTTAGAGTAGTAACTTATGATCATACTCCTATTTTTATAAAGTCCAAAACCTCAACCCAAAAGACCAAAACCAAAAACCCAAGTTCTGGTTTCTGCAGTGTCTGATTTTTCAGAACTGACAGGAGCCGGTCGACCGTCCGGGTCGACCGACGTGCACGCTGTGCATGTGTGCACGTCGGCCGACCGCTCGGGTCGACCGGGGCACTTACAGTGCTCTCTGTTTGTTTGGGTCGACCGGGGCGGTCGACCGTTGTCCCCCAACGGTCAGAAATATGACCGTTGGTGGTCGACCGGCCCGGTCGACCGGCAGCTGTCAGAAAAGTCTGACAGTCTCCAACAGCTATATTTTTCTGACTCTTTTGTTGGGATCTTCACCCAACGAGTTTCTCCACCAGTTTTACCCTGTTTCTCAACCCCTATAAATAGGTGGTCACTTCAACATGATAAGATACCAATTTACAAAAGAATTTTACAACATTTGACAAGTGATTTTTCAAGTCTTCATTTTAGAAAAAGATTTCCAAAAGCCAAAATTTCCAAACACCCTTTTGAAGCCTTTACCTCTACTTCACTCTAGATATTTGCACTACACAATCCCAAATTCTACATCTACATATTGGTTATAGGATTGTGCTAAGTGAGCGATTTTCGATCAAGTGTGATCATTTTCTTCTTGTGTGAAGTTGTAGAGGCATCGGCCTCAAGGCGAGCTAGTGTGCTCCGGGTGGTGTTGCGGCATCACGAGAGATAGGACAAGTGTGTCCTTGTATTGGCGATCCGGTGGGATCAACAATAGTGGAAATCCTTCAAGTGTGAAGGCGGGGGACGTAGAGCGTGGCTCGAACCTCGGAAACATATACTTGTGTTTGCGTTTGCTCGAATTTTCTCTAAACTCAAACTCCTTTATTTCTTGCAATACTTATTGTGTTTATTATTGCTAGTCCTTTAATTTGAGCAATTTGTTAGTAGAATTTTTAATTCCGAATTTTTGCCATATTTCATATAGCCATCACCTATTCACCCCCCCTGTAGGTGATTTCATTTGGTATCAGAGCCTAACCCTACAATTTGGTTTAACCACCTTAGGGAGATCCATGTCATTGGCTATATTATTTGTTGCATTTTTCATATATTGTGCATTTTACTCATTTCCCATGGCATCACTTGACTTTTCTAGCATCAAGTCCCCACCAAAGTTTGATGGCTTGAACTTTCCTATTTTGAAGGTCAAGATGAACCTTTTCCTTAAATCCCTAGGAGTTAGGGTTGCTAGGTCCATTACAAAAGAATTTATTGAACCCCTCACTGATGAGAGCTCATGGTCCAAGGATACCTCCAAAGATTATGAAGCTAATGCTAGAGCCCAATATGCCTTAACCCAAGCCTTAAATGAGGATGACTTATCACGCATCATAAATTATAAATCCGCATTTGAAGTTTGGAATATTCTTATTGTGACTCATGAAGGAACGTCACAAGTCAAAAGATCTAAGATTGACTTGTTGCGTTCTCAATATGAGAACTTTTATATGTTTGATAATGAGAGCATTGATGACATGCTCACGCGTTTCACCAAGATTACTAATGCTTTATCTTCTCTAGGTGACGCAATCGACAATGACCAAAAGATAAGGAAGGTCATTAGAGCTCTTCCCAAGGCATGGGAAGTAAAGGCTACTACCCTCAAGGAACTCAACGATAGGGAGGAGATGGACTTCTCCGGTTTCATCGAAAATCTCAAGACGCATGAGATGGAGATGAAAGTAAGAGAAGAGAGGGAGGCGCCCAAGAAGAAAGCGCTCGCCTTCAAAGCCACTCCAACCATCCATGAAGAGGATGACTCATCGGAAGATTGCGATGAGAACTTCGCCATGCTCATCCGGAAGGTGGGCAAGATGTTCTATAAGAAGGGACGGCAAAGCAACTTCTGGAGAGGGAAACCTCAAGGAAGATACGAAAAGAAAAGAGAAGAACCCGGTCCTTGCTTCCATTGCAAGAAGATCGGACATCTTATTGCGGATTGCCCCGCTCTTCAAGCAACCACCTCCAAGAATGCCCCAAAGAAGAAAAAGGCTATGGTAGTAACGTGGGATGACACGGAGTCGGAATCCGAAGAGGAAAATGATGCCGCACACATGTGCTTCATGACACAAGGAGACGATGCTTCGAAGGTAACTATCGACAACTCTTTAGATGAGGATGAGTTAACTATGGATGAGTTAGCTCAATTTTTCGAAGAATTACAACATAGGTATGAGATTTCTCAATCTCATAATAAGAAATTAAAAAGGGAAAATGAGTCTTTAAAAGATAAAATTAATGTTATGGAAAAAGAGAAAAATGATCTATCAAATGCTTTTAAGAAAGTAAAAATTGATTTTGAAAATCATAAGTTAGCTTGTAAGGGGAAAACCCCCATTATTTCTTGTAATAAAAATGATTTTGTTGAAATGCAAAAACGAGTTGATGTTTTAGATTCAACTCTTAAAAAGTGTGCTTTTGATTTAAATAAGTTTGCATCAAGATTTCCTAAGGGAGTAACCCAAGGGAAACATACTCATCATACACATGCACGGAAACATGCACACTCACACAAGCATGCATTTATGTATGGTAGTGGTAGAATTTACATATGCACGCATTGTGGCCGCAAAGGCCATTTAGAAAAATTTTGTTTCGCTAAACATAATATGAACAATAAATATGTTTGGGTTCGTCCCGGTACTAATCCAAAAGGACCCAAAAAGATATGGGTACCAAAAGACCCACCAAATTTAAATGATACAGGTAGATCTTCTTCCTCCAAGACTTAGGGGGAAACGGTGCCCGGGTGGTGGATGCAACAAGGCTCAAAGAACACATCGCACTTGCATCGCTATCTTGGAGGCACCTATTTTGGAGATTGCCCTCGCTTGGTAACCTCTCCATTTAAAAGTTTTTAATTTTGGTGATATATATACACATGTGCAGGAGTGTTAGTTTACTTTTATGCTACATTGATATATGCTTGTGTAAACCTACATCTTTATCATGATTGTGTATATGCCATGTTTGTATATCTTGTCTTTTATACCATGTTTATTGTATGTCCACATATCTAGCCTAGATTATATATATCTATATATATACACATTGTATTTTCAAAACTGGAAATAAATTTTGTAAAAATTTCATATTCAAGCAAATACATTAGAGATGGCAATTGCGCACCTCAACTCATTCAAGAGGAATCAAGAGGATGAAGTTCAGAACCCTTCACCGGGTATTCGGCTTCAACATCTCTAAAAACTTTGTTTTGTATGAAAATTAAATAAAATGTCTTGTGTGAATATTTTTGGTTGATATGATAACTTAATGAAGATTTAAAAACATTGCATGTTATATATATTCTACTTTATTTGTTAAAAATTTTCTTTTAAATTTTTTTTAGGGCTTTTGCTGTTCTCAGTTTTTTGGGCATTGTCGGCCGACAGGCTCTAAACCCTGGTCGACCGCTGTATCTGTCAGTGCTCTCGGGTTTTCTGGGTCGACCGACCCGGTCCGACCGCTCTGTGTTACAGAGCTCTCGGGTTTTCTGGGTCGACCGACCCGGTCGACCGCTCTGTGTTACAGAGCTCTCGGGTTTTCTGGGTCGACCGGCCCGGTCGACCGTGCGTCGATTTCAGCCCTAAATCTGCCTATTTATTCACTGTTTCTCTCATCTCTCTCACTCCAGAACCGGCGATCCCCTTTCTCCTTTTTCTCCAAAAATTTCCATCTCTCAAAATCTCTCAAATTACTTCAAAATCCTAGTTTGATTCACTCATTGTGGGTTAGATCTTCACTCTCAGGGCTTTCTCACCAACAAATTTCAGGGATTTCAAGATCTAGGGTTTGGATTTCTCTCATTCAGGTAAAAATCTCCTTTTTAGCTTAAATCTTGATTTCTAGCTTTAAGAATCTCAATTCCTTGTCAAAGATTTTTAGGTTTCTTGTTGTTTAGATCAAGCCATAACCTTTTTACCCTAAAAATCATCTAAATCACTCAATTTCTCCAAAATGTCCAAGAGATCTAGGTCTGAGAAGGGAAAAAGTGTAGTTCCCTCATCTTCCACCACTCCTAAACCTAAACGACCCTTTGTTAATGATCTAGCTGAAAATCGGTTCATCATACTTTCTAAGAAAGCAGTTATTTCAGGGAGATGTGTGATTCTCAAAGATTTTGAACATCTCCACATCCCTCGTATCCTGAAAAGAAATTCTTTGGATAAATTCATGGCCATTAGGGAACCTGTGTACCCCTCCTTAGTGCATCACTTCTATGCCAATTTTGCTTTTGAGGGAAATGAGTAAGATCTCGTGTTCTTGGGAAGGATATTGACATTCCCCTATCCCAATTTGCTGATATTCTGCATCTCTCCTCTAGAGGAGTTGATGTTTACACCTTTAATCTCCAAGATTTTGAATATCCGGACGGTGAGTCTGCGCTCACCGCTTCCACCTTGATTCACGGGAATGACAATCCCAGTTTGATTAGGAATGAGGAAGTGAACAAGTTCACGTTCACCGCCCAAGTCCTAGCCAAATTTGTTTTCTATAATATTTTACCTAAGTCCGGTGAGTATAGCAATGCTAGGGGTCCAGTTCCTCTTATCATCTATTGCCTTCTGAAAGGCATTAAGATCAATTTCCCACATCTCATTGCTTCTCACATGGCCTCTGATCAGATCTGCATGTACGGTAGGCATTTGCCTTATGGCATGCTCATATCCTATCTTCTCAAACATTTAGGATTTGATCTTTCTTTGGAAACTCCCTCCGAACCCTCTGTGAACTTGGACTGCACCCTTTTGAAGAGGATGCAGGCTCAGATTCGTCGAGCCCCTCCTGAGCAGCCCCCTCCAGTTCCAGTACCAGGATCTTCATCAGCCCCAGGGTCTTCTTCGGCCCCAGGGATTTCCTCTGCTCCTGGTCCATCTTTATCTCCTGAGTTCCAGTCCTTCATGTCTTCTGAGATTCGCTCTCAGATCCAGGAGCATCAGTCTTGGATTGAGCAGCGAGACGCAGCCTTTCGTGCGGATATGGAGCAGCGAGATGCAGCCCTTCGCGCGGAGATGGACTCGCGCTTCCAGGGAATTCGCAATGACATGTCTTACTTTGCGAACGCCATGAGATTCGTGGACTCGCAATTTAGGACACTATTTGCGAAATTCGATATGCTTGGTCCAGATCCCACGACCATTGCTCATCCTCTTCCATCCTCCGGCCCTCCATTTCCTGCCAGAGACCCTACTGCTGTTCCACCTCCACAGCCAGGCATTGCTGGCATCGATCCAGAGGAGGCAGGTCATGAGGATGATGATGATGATGAGACGATGGCAGAGGGTGACGCTGAGGAGAGTTCGTCTGAGGAAGACGACGCTGAGGAGAGTTCTTCAGAGGACGATGCTGCTAGTGGTGCTGAGTGACCTGCCCCTTTTGATGATGTCAAAAAGGGGAGAGTTATTTATGAGAGAGATATATTTCATATTTTGTGTACTTGACTTATGTAGTTGTGTTGTGTACTGGTATTGTGTTTGGACATCTTTGTATGGTGGACATGTATTTTTGTATTGTGTTTGGACATGTTTTTATATTTATGTTGTGTTTTTATAAAAATGTGTTATCCTTTTATGACATGAGTACCTTTTGGCATGGACATGAGTATTGTGGATGAGTATTGCTATTTATCATTTGTGCTATGTATCTATGCCTGAGTATGATTCTTTTTATATGCATGTGTTGAGGGGGAGCTTCATTTGAAGTCTCTACCCAAAATATTTGTAATAACTATATATGTTTTGTCATCATCAAAAAGGGGGAGATTGTTGGCCCAAAGGCCATTAGCCCTATATCTTGTTGGATATTTTGATGATAACAAACCATATTTAGTTATGTATTTAACAATTTTGTTTAAAAGTATTTCAGGTTAAACAGGTTGATTTGACGGCTCCACTATCAAGACTCACAAGTTTGGATGCCGCTGAAGATTTGCATTCCAAAGCCTAGCACAATAGAAAGCTTCGGAATCAAGACATTGAAGAAAAGACCAAGTCAAGATCAAGATAATGAAAAAGTCCAAGATTTGTATTTTTACTTTTTCTTTTAGACTTTTTGTCAAAACCTAGATGTTAGAAGTAGAGTTATGGGATTGTCACTCACACACACACTTTAGTTTGATTCATGGCTTCAAAAACAATTTCTATTTCCAACTTAGTTTTAGAGTTAACATGTTTTGGAAATTTGTTTTAGAAACTTTAAGTTTTGGAAAAACCGACCTTTGGAAAAACAAGTTTTTATCAAAGAGATTTTTATCAAAATGTTTTAACATGTAAGAGTAGTAACTTATGATCATACTCCTATTTTATAAAGTCCAAAACCTCAACCCAAAAGACCAAAACCAAAAACACAAGTTCTGGTTTCTGCAGTGTCTGATTTTTCAGAACTGACAGGAGCCGGTCGACCGTCCGGGTCGACCGACGTGCACGCTGTGCATGTGTGCACGTCGGCCGACCGCTCGGGTCGACCGGGGCACTTACAGTGCTCTCTGTTTGTTTGGGTCGACCGGGGCGGTCGACCGTTGTCCCCCAACGGTCAGAAATATGACCGTTGGCGGTCGACCGGCCCGGTCGACCGGCAGCTGTCAGAAAAGTCTGACAGTCTCCAACAGCTATATTTTTCTGACTCTTTTGTTGGGATCTTCACCCAACGAGTTTCTCCACCAGTTTTACCCTGTTTCTCAACCCCTATAAATAGGTGGTCACTTCAACATGATAAGACACCAATTTACAAAAGAATTTTACAACATTTGACAAGTGATTTTTCAAGTCTTCATTTTAGAAAAAGATTTCCAAAAGCCAAAATTTTCAAACACCCTTTTGAAGCCTTTACCTCTACTTCACTCTAGATATTTGCACTACACAATCCCAAATTCTACATCTACATATTGGTTATAGGATTGTGCTAAGTGAGCGATTTTCGATCAAGTGTGATCATTTTCTTCTTGTGTGAAGTTGTAGAGGCATCGGCCTCAAGGCGAGCTAGTGTGCTCCGGGTGGTGTTGCGGCATCACGAGAGATAGGACAAGTGTGTCCTTGTATTGGCGATCTGGTGGGATAAACAATAGTGGAAATCCTTCAAGTGTGAAGGCGGGGACGTAGAGCGTGGCTCGAACCCCGGAAACATATACTTGTGTTTGCGTTTGCTCGAATTTTCTCTAAACTCAAACTCCTTTATTTCTTGCAATACTTATTGTGTTTATTATTGCTAGTCCTTTAATTTGAGCAATTTGTTAGTAGAATTTTTAATTCCGGATTTTTGCCATATTTCATATAGCCATCACCTATTCACCCCCCCTCTAGGTGATTTCACATCAAACTACAGAGCAGAAAAGATCAAATCACCCGAAAGAAAGTTGAAGCTACAAATGGTTAATTTCTGGAAAATGAAAACCCTAAATTTAGGATTCGTCAGTATTTCTTTTAGAGTTTTTTTCTTGTGATTTGCATTTACACTAGCAAATATTTGTGATTTCACGTCGTCTTTTTCTCATCGATTGATCTACAAACTAACACGAACTAAAAGGCGGTGATATTTTTGAAAATAAAACAAGTATATATTGGGTTTGTGATTTTTTTAAAAAAATTAAAATTATTCCATGTCAGTTCTGTGAATTCACTTTGTTTAACATTGGTTCCTAAAGGAACCGATGTTGATTTTTCCTCCAAATTGAAAAAATAAAAAATTTAAAATGTCGGTTCTAAAGATGAATCTACGTGCAATCCCCAAAACGCTACCGTAGGGATGGCTAATGGGGCGGGTCGACCCGCTTCGACCCGCCCCGCCCCACCCCACCTCGCCCCGCCCTGTGCGACCCGTTTGAGTCGCACAGGGTGGGTTGCAAGTCAACCCGGACCCACCCCATTTAGGGGCGGGTCAACCCGAATTGACCCGTCCCGCATAAACGGGACGGGTCAGATTCGTCCCGTGACGAATCTGTTGGCCCAGAGGCCCATCACTCTAGTTTTGATGATGATTAACTCATGCAGTTATAATTTACTAATAATCTTTTGATATTTAGTTTCAAATATTTGATCAAGATATTAGTAGGTGATTAGTTTCAACAAAGATGTTTTAGAGTTTTCACATGTTAATTCAAGAGCTCGAGCATCAAGATCGCATCTAGTACTCGGTTGGTGTCAAGCTCGGTGGATCACGTTTGGATCGAGTCAGCTTGAAGAAGGAGTTCTACAAGAAGACCTCAGTTTATTTAGAATAGATTATTTAGATCTTATGTAAAGATTAGATAGTATTGATATGCTCAAGTTCACATACACACATAAGTTTAAAATTTATTTGGTTTTGGTTTTTCAGTTTAACCGATATTAGATTTCATATCAAAAATATAGATATAAATCTTTATATGTACATTGGATTCTATCCATATACAATATGCTTCAAAGTCGTTTCAATATCATGTTTTTGTATTTACATGTGTTTTGAAAAAATCGGATTTCCATTTCAATGTTTGGTTTTTGAAAAATACCGATTTTGTATTTAAGCCAAATTTCAATATCACAAAAATGGTTCAAATTGTTTATAATATGTGTTGAATTTTTGTCACACATATTTGTATTTCAAAGATCTTATAAGAACTTATTTTTATGGAATTTATGTGATTTTATGGGATTTATTTGAAATTAAAAAGATAAGTTTTTCTATCCTATAAATCCCAGCCAGACACACTGGCGGTCGACCGGACCAGTGGTCGGTCGACCGGAGCGGTTGACCGATATGCACGAGGACGTGCACATGGCCAGCCAGCTTGGCCGGTCGACCGCGCGGTCGACCGACTGAGAGCACCCCACTCTCCGGTGGGGGCCGGTCGACCGGAGGCACAACGGTCATAAAAATGACCGTTGGCCGGTCGACGGGCGGTCGACCGATAGCAGATTTTTTCTACTTTCTTGGCCCAACGGCTAGTTTTTGGAATGGCTATAAATACCCATTTCTTTGGGCTATTTTGATTAACAATTTCAAAAGCAAAAATTCCTATCTTCTTAAGTGTTTTAGCAACAAGTTTTAAAAGAGTTTTTAGGTTTAAAAGTTCTATCATTATTTGTTTTAAAGTGTTGAAAAAATTAAAGAAAAATAGAGTATTTGGGAATTGGTTTTTGATCTTTATTTTAACATCTATCTTGTGATTTTTTCAAGTATTTTCTTTATTGTTTTCATTTCCAAACACTTTACATTCTCACACTTAAGCTATCTCTATATCCTATCTATTACGATCTATTTTGTGGGAAAATTGGTTTGTGGTTGTTGGTACCACCAAGTGTTATAAACCTTCTTTACTTTGTGATATCCCTCTAGTGAGAGGTGATTATGGAGGTTGTGTTGATATCCCTCTACTGAGAGGTGATTGTGGAGAAGTTTGGTTGTGTTGGTATCTCTTTAAGTATAGAGGTGATAGTTGTGGAGTTGGGACTTTGAGCCTTATCCTTCTTGTATGAGATTGATCATTGTTTGGCTAAGTGCCCATCCCTCTAAGTGTAGAGGTGATTTGTGTTGTGCCTTGCCTCTAGTGTAGAGGTGATTTGTATTGTGCCTTGCCTCTAGTGTAGAGGTGGTTGTTGGTTGAGAGAGAAATTGTGTACTCCAAAGTTGTATTACCCAAATTCTCAGTGGAGGTTCCCTGTGTGGGAAGTCCTGTGTGGACGATATAGTGAAAATCCTTCTGTGTGAAGGCGGGGACGTAGAGCAGTGGCTCGAACCTCTAAACATATCTTTGTGTTTGCGATTAATCTACTATCTCTAAACTCTCTCTCTTATTGAGCATTGTATCATATTGTTCATATCATATATATGCTTGGATTTGATTGTGTGCCATACTTGTGTTAAACTAAGAAAGCTTTACATAGCACCTCAACTCTTATTTAGATGAATTTAGAGGAAATAGTCTAGAGCCCTTCACCGGGAATTCGGCTACACTCTTTGGTTGCACTAAGTGTGTTGCAATTTATTTTTAATTCCACATCATTTGTCATTAGATTAGCCTTACACCTATTCAACCCCTCTAGGTGTACTTTCACCTCACCCATCGCCCTCGCCCACTGCCTCTCCACCCTTGCCCAACGCCTCCTAGAGCTTGCCCTCGCACAGCTCGAGTTCACCTCCGCCCTCCTCGAGCTCGCCTCCGCCCTCTCCCTCGCCTCCGCCTCACCCAACATGGCTACAATGAGAATTTTCCTCCTCGGTCTAGCCTCCGCACTCCTCGCACTCGCCTCCACCCTCCTCGCGCTCACCTCCACCCTCACCCTCAACTCTGCCCTCACCCAACACGGCTGCAGATAGAGCTCTGTTCCGAGCAGAGTTTCAAATTTGCAGTACGAGCAAGGCCAGTAGGACTCTGCTCTTCCTGGCCATCAATGTTAACGACTCTGTCACCCAGAGCAAGGTTAGATAAAGAAGAAGAAGAAGAAGAAAACTTATTTGTTCAAAGAAAAGATACCATTAGCTATGGTTCTTGATTGTATATATATACACACACACACACACACACACATATTAGTCACCTGTTTACACTGATTTAGGAGAAACAATAGAAAAATATTGACCAAGAGAGAGAATGAGAAACATATGGTGCATGATTCCCATGAGTCTCATGTGTTCTTATAATCATTGAGAGATTTTAGGATCTGGTTGATTTTATGAGGTTTTTTTCACATGGATCACATGTTTCACATAAATCACGTGTGATCATTGATATCTCTAACACCCCCCACAAGTGAAGCGGGTTTGAAAGAATCGAGAGCTTGTTCTTCAGTATAGAAAACCTTAATGAGCTTAAAGGCTTAGTAAGGATGTCCGCTAGTTGGTCTTTAGTGCTGACAAGCCGAACATCCAAGACTCCATTGGCGACATAGTCCCGCACAAAATGAATGTCGATCTCAACATGTTTGGAGTATGAGCGACGAATAGGATTGATTGAGATATGTTGCACCGATGTTGTCACAGAGAACTATTAGGGGAGATTGCGGAACTTCAAGCTCATAAAGTAATGACTGCAACCAAATGACCTCTACTGTAGCATTGGCCACGCCCCTATAGTCTGCCTCAGTGCTAGATCGTGTCACAGTGCACTGCTTCTTCGAGATCCAAGAAATGAGTTTGTACTAAGAAAGACACAATAGCCACTGGTAGATTTTCGATCATCGATCGACCTTACCCACTCTGCATCAGTGTATGCAGTAAGCTATGCAAAAGAATGACGAGAAAGAAAAAGACCATGTTGATGATAGATTTGAGGTAACGGAGGATCTATTTTACAACACTTCAATGCTCATTGGAGCTTGCATGAACTGAGTGACTTTGTTCACCGAGAAGGCAATATCGGGTTTGATAAAGCTTAGGTATTGTAGAGCCCCAATAGTACTTCGATAGATAAAGAGGTCAGAAAGAGGCTTGCCAATAACTTTGGAGAGCTTACAGGAAGTAGTCATAGGCAAGCTGATAGGCTTGACACCATCCATCTTGAGTCAGAGAAGCAACTCACAGATGTACTTCTATTTGAGAGCGAAAGAGACCTGAGGGTGTACGGTGACACTCTACGCCCAAGAAATAGTGCAGTGGGCCAAGGTCTTTTAGTGAGAACTCCCGGCCTAGTTCTTGAATATGACGAATGACAGCTCGTGAGTCATTGCCTGTGATGATGATGTCGTCCACACAGATAAGAACCAGAAGAAGATCCTGAAATTACATCCAGAGGGGGGTGAATAGGTGTAAGGATAATCTAATCAATATTCAATGCAAAATAAAAATGAGATGATGTAAACGATCACTCAAAGCAAGATTAGAAGCCGTATACCCCGTGAAGGGTTCTGACTTCTTTCTCGTGATTCCTCTAGATAAGAGTTTGAGGTGCTCAATGCAATCTTATTGTAAGAGTATAGATCGAGAATAAATGAATGAATATAAAGTAGATAAGATAGACAAGTAAATCAATCACAAACAAAGAGGTTTGTTTCGAGGTTCAAGCCACCGCTCAACGTCCCCGCCTTCACCACCGTGAAGGATTTCCAATCCACTAGAACTTTTCACCAAAGGAATTACAACCACTATGGAGTACACATCTCCCCAACACACTCCTCTAGTTCAGAGGTAGCGTAGTAGCAATTACAATAAGCACTGGGTGATCAAAAGACCACAAACTCTCTATTGAAAATACTTTTTTACAAAAAACCTAGAGAATAATATATAAGATTGAAGCTCAAGATTTTGTAAGTGAAATTTAAAAATAGAAGAGAGATTTTCAGAACCAAAACTTAAAGAGAATTTCAGAGAATAGAAGTGCAAAAACTGAAATAAAAACTTTTTCTCAAGTAAGCACAAAACTTTGAATCTTTTCAAATTGTTGTTGTAATGAACTCAACCCTAATAACCCCTTTATAAAGGTTTTAGGAAGAGTAAACTTAGAATAGTTTTACCAGCATAAAAGAGGAATAAATTGACCCTCAAAATCAACTATCCACGTTTTATTTTTAAACATGTTTTAAAAATAACTAAAACAAAACAGTCAGAATTGCCAATCTGCAAACTAGCGGTCGACCGGTCGGTCAACCGCTAGATTCAAAAATCTGACCTTAGCACTCCCCGGTCGATCGGTCGGTCGACCGTGCCAAATCGAGAGTTGGCTGCTTATAGTCGGTCGACCGCAACAGGGACCGGTCTGTTGGTCCAAAGGCCCATCACTCTAGTTTTGATGATGATTAACTCATATAGTTATAGTACTAATGATCTTGTGTTTACTTAGTCTCAGATTTGTAATCAAGATCTTAGTAGGTGTTTAGCTTCAACAAAGGATTTAAAGTCAAGTTTTGAAGCTAACACGATTTGATTCAAGAGCCTATGCATCAAGACCACATCAAGTACTCAAGAGGAGTCTAGCTCTTTGGATCAAGTTTGGACCAAGTCAAGAAGGAGAAGAAGACTTCAAGTGAAGACTTCAAGAGAAGACTTGAGTCTAGGTTTGTTTTATTAAGATTTTATTTTTAAATAAAATGTAAAGGATAGAATAGTTGATGAATTGCTCAAGTATACCATATACACTCACACACAAATTTAGTTGTGTTTTCATAAAAGAGTTTTCATTTTGGAAAAGAGTTTTCAGTTTGAAAAAGATACCGTTTTGGTTTTTGGAATTTCTTATATACATATGTTTAACCAAAACTATTTTAGATCTTAATATCAAAAACATAGATATTTCATCATGTATGTGTATTGGATCATATCCATACACTCTATGCTTTAAAAGAGTTTAAGATATCTTGTTTTTGTGTTTGGAGAAGCTTTGAAAAAATCTATTTGGAAAAATACAAATTTTGTTTTATGCCAAAATTTCTAAGTTACAAAAATAGTTCAAAATGTTTGTAACATGTCTTGATTTTACTCAAACATGTTTGTATATCAAAGTATTATACTGAACTTATTTTTGTAGAATTTTAGAGATTTTATGGTATTTTATATAAGTCAAAAAGCTAAGTTTTCAATACCCATAATCCCTGTTTCTGGCTTCTGCCGGTCGACCGGGTCGGTCAATCGAGACAGGAGTTGGTTGACCGACGTACACAAACGTGCACGCTAGGTCTGGCTGGAGGGCCGGTCGACTGACACGGTCGACCGTCTAGAGAGCTCTGCTCTCTGGAAAGCCCCCGGTCGACTGGCAGAGAGTTCTGCTCTTTGTTCCAGGCCACGGTCGACCGGGCATGTCGATCGAGGCTCCAACGGTTGGATTTCTGACCGTTTGCGATCGACCGGGCCGGTCGACCGACAACCGTTCAAGCTGAAATTTGGCCCCAACGGCTACTTTTTTCTAGGCCTATAAATTGGGGGTTTCTTGGACTGTTTTAAGTAAGATTTTTGGAGAGTTTTAAACCTAGTTTTTCCTATCTATTTCAGAAGTTTTCTCTACTAGTTTGAGAGCAAATATTTCCAATTCAAAAAGAAGTTTATCAAGAGTGTTTTCAAAAGAGTTTCTTGAATTTTTCACCACAACTTCCATCCTTGTTTTTCTCACAAACACTTGAGCTTTCCATTGATATATCCATCCTATAGGAAAATTGTTGTGAGATTTTTTTAGGTGATCAAAGTGTTGTGATCACCAAAGACTTCACTTTGCTTTGAGGAGGCGGACTTGTGTGTTCGCGATTGTTTCGAGTTCTAGTGAGAGCTCTTTGTAGAGGTGCGGCGTCGGCAAGCTAGTGGGCTTGCGGTGTGTTGTTCTTGTAGGAACAAGAGAGGGACTAGAGAGTCCAAAGAGCTTGTAGGTGTTGCAGCACCAAGTGATCCGGTGGGATCGATTTTAGTGAAAATCCTTCATAGTGTTGAAGGCGAGGACGTAGAGCAAGTGTGCTCGAACCTTGAAACAATTCTCCCGTGTTTGTGATTGCTCTCTCTATCTCTTACTTGCTTATATCTTGCATGCTTATATTGCTTTCATCTTTATATGCTTGATATATATTTGTGCTCATATTGTTATATGCTTGGGGTTTGCTTGCTAACACTTGTATTCAACCAAGAGAGCCAACGCGGTACCTCAACTCTTATCTAGAGGAATCTTGAGGAGTTAGTCCACAGCCCTTCACGGGGAATCCTGCTACACTCTTGTGTTATACTTGGTGTTTAGTTTAAAAAGTTTTAGTTTGCATAAATAGTTTTTATTTCGCATTAATTGACCATTTGATTAGCTAGTCACCTATTCACCCCCCTCTAGGTGATTACAATTGGTATCAGAGCTAAGTGCTCTTGATTTGGGTCTTACAACCTAGAGTTAAAGATCATCATTTTATAGCTAATCACAATATTTGTTTACACACACATGGATTTCATGTCATCTCCCACTTTTGACATTCTTAACATCCAAACTTCGAAGGTTAAGATGTCTATGTACCTCAAAGGCCTAGGCGTTCATGTTTATCTTGCTACTATGAAAGATTCATATGTTAATAATAGAAAGTATATTGAGGCTAACTCAAAAGCCATTCATGCTTTGAAGAGTACCCTAAATAATGATTATTTATGTAGGGTTACTAATCTTGATTCAGCTTTTGTAGTATGGAACACCATCATCTCCCTTGGCGAACAAGAACAATATTCTGCGGGGAGCGACTCGGATGTTGAAAGTGAAGCTTCCAATGTATGCTACATGGTCCAAGGGGATAACCCCCTTGAGGTAAACACTGAATCCGAGTTAGAAGAGGATGTTGATATGCCATATGATGAACTTGTGTTGGGCCAACGGCCCATTACTCTAGTTTTGATGATGATCAACTCATGTAGTTATAGTACTAATGATCTTGTGTTTAATTAGTCTCAGATTTATGATCAAGATCGTAGTTGGTGTTTAGCTTCAATAAAAGGATTAAAGTCAAATTTTGGAGTTAGCACGGTTTGATTCAAGAGCTTATGCATCAAGATCACATCAAGTACTCAAGAGAAGTCTAGCTCGTTGGATCAAGTTTGGACCAAGTCAAGAGGAGAAGAAGACTTCAAGTGAAGACCTTCAAGATCAAGACTTGTGTCTAGGTTTGTTTTGTTAAGATTTTGTTTTAGATAAAATGTAAAGGATAGAATAGTTGGTGGATTGCTCAAATATACCATATACACACACATTTTTGATTTAGATAAGATTTTTTTATTTGGAAAAATACAAAAGAGTTTTCATTTTGGAAAAATACCGTTTTGATTTTTGGTATTTCAAAGTTTACATGTTTTTAACCAAAACTATTTTTAGTGTTTATTGTCAAAAACATAGATATTTCATCTTTTATGTGTAGTGGATCATATCCATACACTCTATGCTTTAAAAGTGTTTAAAATATCTTGTTTTTGTATTTGAAGAAATTTTGGAAAAATAAGTTTTAAAAAAACTATTTTTAAAAAATACGGTTTTTGTTTTTAGTCAAAATTTCTAAGTTATAAAAATAGTTCAAAATGTTTGTAACATGTTTTGATTTTTCTCAAACATGTTTGTTTATCAAAGTATTACACTAAAACTATTTTTGTAGATTTTTCGTGAATTTATGGGATTTTATTTTAAATAAAAAACTCAAGTTTTATATCCTGTAAATGGCCTACCAGGCTCTGGCAGTCGACCGACCGGTCGACCGGACCAGGAGCCGGTTGATCGGAACGGTCGACCGACATGCACAAACGTGACAGGATGGGCCGGTCGACCGCACGGTCGACCGCTAGAGAGTGTCTGCTATCTGGAAACGGCCCCGGTCGACCGGGCGGTCGACCGGCAGAGAGCTCAGCTCTTTGTATCCATGCCACGGTCGATCGGTCGGTCGACCGCTGGTACAACGGTTAGAATTCTGACCGTTGGCCGGTCGACCGGGCGGTCGATCGACAGGTCATCCTGGCTCCCAACGGCTAGTTTTTGGAGCCTATTTAAAGGGGGCTTTTGGGGGCTGTTTTAGACAAGATTTTGAAGTGGGTTTTAAGCCAGTTTTTCTAACTTTATTAGGTGTTTATATCCACTTGTATTAGAGCCTAATACTTTCATTCAAAAGGAGAGTTTATCAAGAGTTTTTCAAAAGTGATTTTCTTGTGTTTTCCACCACAACTTCCATCCTTGTTTTTCTCACAAACACTTGAGCTATCCATTGATATATTCATCCTATAGGAGTGTTATTGTGAGATTGTTTTTAGGTGATCAAAGTGTTGTGATCATAAAGACTTTACTTTGTACTTTGAGGAGGCGGACTTGCGGGTTCGTGGTGTTTCGAGTTCGTGTGTGAACTCGGTGTTTGAGGTGCAGCCTCGGCGAGCTAGTGAGCTTGCGGTGTATTCTTGCGAGAATGAGTGAAGAGACTAGAGAGTCTCAGGAGTTCAAGTGTGAACTCGCCTTGTAGGTGTTACGGCACCAAGTGATCCGGTGGGATCGGTTTTAGTGGAATCCTTCATAGTGTTGAAGGCGGGGATGTAGAGCAAGTGTGCTCGAACCTCGAAACAAATATCCCGTGTTTGCGATTGCGTTCTCTATCTCTTACTTGTCTTTATCCTTATATGCAAGATATATTGTGTACTTAATTGTTATATGCTTGGGAATTATTTGCTAACACTTGTATTCAACTAAGAGTGCCAACGCGGCACCTCAACTCTTATTTAGAGGAATCTTGAGGAGTTAGTCCAGAGCCATTCACGGGGAATTCGGCTACACTCTTGTATTATATTTGGTGTTTAGTTTAAGAAATTTTAGTTTACATTAAATAAAACTAGTTTAAGAAGTTTTAGTTTACATTAAATAAGTTTTAATTCCGCATTATTGACCTTTAGATTAGCTCATCACCTATTCACCCCCCTCTAGGTGATTACAGAACTTGCATCTTTTTGCCAACAACTTCTAGAAAAATATGACATGCTTAAAAAGGATAATAAGAAAATGAATAAATTTGATTGTTTGTTAAAAGAAAAAGATTCTTTTCAAACTAAATTTGAAAATGTTTCAAAAGAAAATGAATGTTTGAAAAATGAAAATATTTCCTTTCTTTCTAAATTAAATGAACTTTGTGAAGGAAATACCACTTTGAAAAAAAAATTATTTTGATGGAAAAATAAAAGAGATTGCTTTGAATGAAAACAGCTCTTTGAAAAGAAAAGTTATTGAAAAAGAAAAAGAAAAAGTTTCTAAAAAGAATAAGATTGTTGACCATGCTTTTCATGCTACAACTAAAAATGAAGTTAAATTTTTAAAAAATAAAATAGATTGTTTGAGCTCAAGTTTGAGCAAATGTGCTTTTAACCATTCTAAATTGGAGTCCTTGTTTTCAAAGAAACAAGCTCGACATGTTTATACACATCACCTTCAACATGCATTTGAACACTTTGCACGCCATGACCACACTCATACACATATGCATCCTAGAGTGTACAAGTGTACACATTGCGGTCGCAAAGGCCATTTAGCAAGATTTTGTTATGATAGAATTGATTCTTTAAATTTTGCTAATAAGAATGTTTGAGTTCCTTACAATGCTAACCCCCGAGGACCCAAAAGAAAATGGGTACCAAAATCTCCACCTTTTGTATTTGATGTAGGTGCGGGCTCTCACAAAAAGTGAGAGAGTTGGTGCCTTGATGGTGGATGCACTTGGACTTGATGGACATACATTTGATGCACCGCTATCAAGGAGGTTTGGTGGGACAATCACCATGTTTTGGAGATTTGGAGTATAGTTCATGTGTTGGTAACTATCTTTAAAACTCCTAATTTATTTACATGCTTTCATTTGATGATTTTTAGCATGTTTGTTTTTTTTATTGTGCTTCATGTGGTAAATACTAGTTTAAATATAGTTTTTGTCAAAACTTGTGAATACACGTACACAAGTATGAGCAACATTTGATTCATATACGGTTGCACTTCATTGTTCATTTGTACTCACTATATGCACATGTATAGCCTAGTTTTGATGATTTCCTCATTTACATTTGTTTTGCCTTTTTTTTCATGTCTTACTTCATGTATATGCTATTTATGTTCAAAAACTAATAAATATACATGTATGCCCCTTTTGAGTCTCTTGTCTTTATGCAAACTATATCATAGACTCTTTTTATGTTTGGAATATGTATGCATATTATTAATTTTGAATAAAAACATACATATACCTAGAAGTTATGTTTAAATGAAAAATGAATTTTCATGATTTTTTTAAAAAAAATGATATTCATGTTTTGTTTTGAGCTTTATTGCTTGTTTCATGAAAATACTACTCACATGATTATGGTGCACTCACATTTCATTTGTTTACTCATGACATTGTTTTCATGAGATATTTTGAGCCTTATATATTTCGAGTGTCAATTCTTGTGTTTTTAGCATACTTCATGGATGAATGTTTTAATTTCATATTTTGAAGGATTTTTAACTAGTTTTTCAAAAATTATTTTTAACTAGTTATTTATTCTTCATTTGGTAGTATTTTCGTAATAAAAATATTTTTAAAATCCTATTTTTGAAAACCCCTACTAACCCCGCTAAGGGCGGACGGATGGGCAACCATGCCTCATATGCCTTATTGAAAATCTTTTATCTTGTGCATGAAAAGGGTGGTTTATTATGAGTTATATACTTGATTTACATCATATTTTTAATTGGTATCTCAATTGATATTTTTTGTATATACTCATATTTTGTTATATATATATATATATGCTTCATTTCATATAATATCAATTTCTATTGGTATTATTTTTCATATATATATATATATATATATATATATATATATATATATATATATATATATATATATATATATATATATATATATGTTTGTTTGTGCTTGAGTTGCAAGATATTTACATATTTAAAGCACAAAATATGTTTATGCTAAGCTTGACTTAAATCTTGATTTCAATTGATTTCTCAATTAGTACTTTTTATAAGCTTATGCATTATTTTCAACTGGTATTTTTAATGTACAATAGATTTCAATTGGTATTGATATCATAATTTATAATAAACTTCAATTGGTTTCTATTTATTTCAATTGGTATCCATATATCTCAATTGGTATCAATATGTTTCAATTTCAAATTGGGTTTAAATTTCATTTGGTATCAATATGTTTTACCTACTTGGTATCAAAATTTATCATGTATTTCTATTAGTAATCAAAATTTAATGTAAATTTAAATTGGTATCAAAATATTTTCTTTCATTGGTATAAAAATATAAAAATGTTTCGATTTCAATTTTCTAATTCCAATTGGTATCACAAATTCCCTATTTCATATGGTATCTATATCTTGTGATATCTTGATTTGTTGATTTAAGAAGAATTCAAAACTTATATTGTTTATTTACAATTAGAATCATAAATTTTTTTTAATTACAAAGGTATCTCAAAATGTGTTTCATTACCTTGAGTAAATCACAAAATTTGTGTTAAAAATATTTTGATATGTAGTGCCTATATGTAAGGGGAGCTTAACATCTCTTCTACATATAGATTCATGTTGAGTGTATCTTATATTGAGGAGCTTGACAACTCTTCTTTATGCGATACACGTGTGTAGGAGGAGCTTCACATCTCCTCTTATGCATTGCATAATATGCGTTATGTGAGTTAGGGCTTGTCAGCCCTTATTCATGTAATGCATGCATGTAGGGAAGTTAACTTAGCGTCTTCCTCTTCATGAATGTATATCGCATATATCTCTTTATTGGTTGATTTGATTTCACCTCTTTGTTGATTTTTATTTTGGACAAAAAGGGGAAGAACATTGTTTTTTATTTACTTTAACCCCTTTGTTGATGATTGACAAAATAGGGGAGAAAGATTTTGAGTTTATATATGCATATTTGAGTTTTTTCATATATTGCGTTTATGCATCTTATGTTGTTTTACAAAATGGAAAAAATGGTTTTGAGAGTTTAAACAAAAAGGGGGAGAAGGTTTTTAAAAAAAATGTTTGATTTATGCATGTTTCTCTCTCCTAGTTGATGCATACATATACATGTTTCTCTCTCCTAGTTGATTTATACATATGCATGTTTCTCTCTCCTAGTTGATGCATACATTTGTTTAGTTTCATGTGCTTCATTGAATATATATTTGTTTATTGTTATGCATGAGGTAAGGGGGAGCTTCTTTGAAGCTTTACTTTACTCCACGCATATATAACTCCATGAGTTTTGCCATCATCAAAAAGGGGAGATTGTTGGCCAAAGGCCCATCGCTCTAGTTTTGATGATGATTAACTCATGTAGTTATAGTATAAATGATCTTGTGTTTATTTAGTCTCGATTTGTAATCAAGATCATAGTAGGTGTTTAGCTTCAACAAAGGATTTAAAGTCAAGTTTTTGAGCTAAAACGGTTTGATTCAAGAGCCTATGCATCTAGACCACATCAAGTACTCAAGAGTAGTCTAGCTCTTTGGATCAAGTTTGGACCAAGTCAAGAAGGAGAAGAAGACTTCAAGTGAAGACTTCAAGAGAAGACTTGAGTCTAGGTTTGTTTTATTAAGATTTTATTTTTAGATAAAATGTAAAGGATAGAATAGTTGGTGGATTGCTCAAGTATAACATAGACACTCACACACAAGATTTAGTTGTGTTTTCATAAAAGAGTTCATTTTGGAAAAGAGTTTTCACTTTAGAAAAATACCGTTTTGGTTTTTAGAATTTCTTATATACATATGTTTAACCAAAACTATTTTAGATCTTAATATCAAAAACATAGATATTTCATCATGTATGTGTAGTGGATCATATCCATACACTCTATGCATTAAAAGAGTTTAAAATATCTTGTTTTTGTGTTTGGAGAAGTTTTGAAAAAAATCTATTTGGAAAAATACAGATTTTGTTTTATGCCAAAATTTCTAAGTTACAAAAATAGTTCAAAATGTTTGTAACATGTCTTGATTTTACTCAAACATGTTTGTATATCAAAGTATTATACTGAACTTATTTTTGTAGAATTTTAGAAATTTTATGAGATTTTATATAAGTTAAAAAGCCAAGTTTTCAATACCCATAATCCCTGTTTCTAGCTTCTGCCGGTCGACAGGCCAGGAGTCGGTCGACTGAGTCAGTCGACCGACGTGCACAAACGTGCACGTCGACTGAGTCAGTCGACTGACGTGCACAAACGTGCACGCCAGGTCTGGCTGGAGGGCTGGTCGACCGACACGGTCGACCGTCCAGAGAGCTCTGCTTTCTGGAAAGCCCCGGTCGACCGGGTCAGTCGACTGGCAGAGAGTTTTGCTCTCTGTCCAGGCCACGGTCGATCGGGCCGGTCGACCAAGGCTCCAACGATCGAATTTCTGACCGTTGATGGTCGATTAGGCCGGTCGACCTACAGCCGTCCATGCTGAAATTTGACCTTAACAGCTAGTTTTTTCTAGGCCTATAATGTAACCCCCTGCTTCCCGGTGTACGTATCACCGTATCGGTACGCGATACGATGTACAAAATTGATTTGATCTCCGTGGTAGTCCGATTGAACTGATTTCAGTTTTAAAAATTATTTTTTAATATTTTAGATTTTTCAGGATTTTCTGGCATTTTTCTGGATTATTTTGGAAAATCTCCGTAGTCGGTGTCGACCGATACCGATAATCAGCTTTACGATTTTTAATTCACAAACAGAGTAGAATTTTGAGAATCGACCGTATGTCTTAGAATCACATGAGCTACGCTAGGGTATTTTTGGGGATTTTTTTTGCAATTTATCGAAAATCCGGCCAAACCGGTGTCGCCCGGTACCGGCGACATCTTCCAAGATTTTTAATTTGCAATCCGGATTAAATTTCTATAAACCGTCTTCATATTACGTCTCAGCGTAATATTCTCTATTTTTTGTAATTTTTGGGTACCGTTCGGAGCTAGTCAAGTTTTGACCTATTAAAATAATATTTCTTTCATTAAATCCCTATTTACTTTATTTTTCCTTCCTTCCTTCTCTTTCTTTTTCCACAAGCTTCCTCCTTCCACGGCCATTGACCCAACAGTGCCCTCTCTTTAAAACCCCCTGTTTCCATCTCTCTCTCTAAAACTTTCCTTCACTCAATTCTCTCTCTCTCTCTCTCTCCCCTCTCTCTCTCTTTCTCTCTCCCCCTCCCCCACATAAATGTTTGAAGGGGATTGTCTGAAACTTACCCTTTATCTGTTTTGGGGTTTTCCAATTTCACATTGGATAGGTGCTGTTTGAATTCCACACGGCAATGGTGATTTTCTGAAAAACCATTTCATATGGGTTATTGCTTGCGATCTCTGTTTCTTTCTTTCTGGCTCCTCTTCTTATTCGTCTTCTCCATTGGAATATGATTCGCTTTTCTCTCTCTCACCATCTCTCTCTCACTCCCCCCTCTCTTTCTCGCTGCCGGAACAGTCGCCGCGCCGCCAGCGGCCGGGACCGCCGCCGGCGGGCCTCCCCCACCGCCGGCCAGCGGTGTTGGTCGGCCATGGGCGCGCAGCAGCAGCAGCGCCTCTGCTGCTGCTGCCGCTGTGTGTGGGGTGTGTGTGTGTGTGAGTGTGAGTGTGTATGTGTGTGTGTGTGTGTGCTGTGTGTGGGTGTGTGGTGTGTGTGCTGAGTGTGTGTTGTGGGTGTGTGAGGTGTGTGTGTGCTGTGTGTATGTGTGCTGTGTGTGTGCTGTGTGTGTGTGTGGGTGTGCGCTGTGTGTGTTGTTGGGTTCGGGTTCACACCCGAACCCACTATAACCCTATCGGGTTGGAACGACCCATTACCCCATTATTGGGTTAAGGTGTAAACCCAGAAACCCAAACCCGCTTCGAAACCCATTAAAGGTAACTTTGCAGAAAACCCCCTTGTATAATTCAGTATTTGCATTTATCAATTTATTTACATATTTAACCCTATTTGTTCTGATTTAGTATTCGGGCGATTCTGGAGCATCCGGACTCCGATTCGGGCGATTCTGGATCCGTTGCGATCGTGGGGAAGAGAGCTATCATCCTATGGCTAGTTTGTGAGTATTTTCATTTTATAAATTATATTTATTTATGTTACATTGAGTGATTGCTGTAGTCAATAACTCGTAGATAGAGGTAAAGCACTATAAATGGTAATTAAAAGATACTTCCTTATAGCGAAGTTTAAAAAATATACGTAATAGATGATTATATCTATTTCACGTGGTTTAGTTACATTTATCACATCACTGGACATTGTCACTTCGTTACTGCTACGTGAATACTGTCACTATGATACAGTCACCGTCACAGCCCCACCACTACACTCGACCAGTGATTGCATGTCAACCTCTATTACACGACATAGGACCATATCATTTCATGTTCATGACCAATGTTCCATGGATACATGACACTGACATGTCATGTGCTAGTCTCACCGTCCCACAGACATGCTAATGCATAGACACTGTTATTTCATGAGGTCCCTTGTGCATGCTTCACTCATACATTGATACTGCGCATCATTACATTATTACTGCATAGTCGTGAACTACAGCTACCCGGATATGCTATTATACTGCTACATGGCTAGGCTATACACAGTTACTTCATGATCTTATACCACTGGACCCATCGACCTACATGCATTGATTGTCTATATATTCCTCTTTGCATGGATCATGATGTATATTAGTACTTCATGACTATTCCTGGATTCCCGTTATATTGAACACTATTTCTGTTACATGTATTATTGTCCCATGTGATTCCGGTATTCCTCTTATATGATTGTTTCCTGTTACTGATATGGATAATCCTGTTACTGGACATGAGAGCTGTTGATATGCGATATATGGAATCCCACATCGATTGTGATATTGTTCCCGTATTATATTGTTCCCGTTTCCCGTTATATTGTTCTATGCTATCAACAGAGCTCTGGTCCAGTTATCATGTTACCCGTATCATGTACAATAGTTGTTCTTGTTACATTGTATACTTGACGTATTAGATCATAAAGTTAACTGGGGTATGGGGGAGACTCGACGGTTGATTAGATCTTATCGGGTGATGTACTGGATCCATATTGTTTTCCCACTACAGGGGATGGTAGTGCTACCTACCAATTGCTCCATGAGCTCTCGTTACTTGATTATTGTTCCCCTCTTAGCGGAGGGCTCTGGTCTTAGCAGCCAGGGGTTTGATAAAGGCCGTGATCCGGGTATGCACGGGATACACTTACCCGATAAGAACTCCTCGACCATGGGTTTCCAATTAACATAATAAAACCGTATACACAATAGTGACGTCGGGAACACTTGTTATTTGGTCACTCTCTCGTTTGGATAATGGTACCCGTAGGCCATATCCGGATGGGTTCGACTGGAGTGCGGGCTCCAGTATGAACTGCCAGTGGTATGGAACACTGGAAGAGATTGATTAAAATATCAGGTGGTACTAATTGCTACTATTGTATAAATCACATGACATGCCTGGTACATGTATGCTCTCTTGTTATTGTTCATGCTACTGTAGCCGATATCATGTTACCTGTATACTTGTTACTTTACCTGGCATATGTTATACTGTCTGTGATGGCATATGACGCATGTTCTGCATTGCATATATGATGCTTTCTGCAGAGCAGACATCACTACTGTATATACACCACACCGTATAGTGATTACACTGCATAGGCCCATCTGCCTGTACACGTCTATCACGTCGCCACTAGCATGTTCACTTCTATCACGTCTTCACTAGACAACAGTATTTATTATATAAACTGGATACGATTAAACACATGACCTGATGATAACCGGTTAGGTAGTGATGGTATGAAAAAATGACCTGTTTATAGATTTCTACTGCTTACATGGTTATACTCTGCTGCTTATTATATACTTATGATATGATATCACTTCCATAACATCAGGTTTATATATATGTATCGTGCTTGTATTACTATTGTATATATTACTACCTTCTCCTTCATTTTATCACTCACTAGGTCGCTTTCTGACGACCCTGGGTTTGCGTGCCCAGGTTGGAGATCCGAGTTATCGTTCGAGTAGCAAGTTCATTGGATTCACATAGTAGACTTTACCATCGGGATTCCTTCATAGGTATCTTTGTGCTTTGTTCCTGTTATCTCTTTTATTCCTGTATTTATATCTGTTATGATCACTAACCCCTTTCTGCAGGTATTCTTGTACTTATTTCCTGCTGGAACTCTTGTGTATATGGAGGCCCTGTCCTGTACTGAGGCTTAACGTACTCGTGAGTGTGTTTTCACCTCGCGTATGTACGTCGCCATAACGTCCCCGTACCTGCGGGAATGGGGTGTTACATATAAATTGGGGGTTTCTTTGACTGTTTTAAGTAAGATTTTTGGAGAGTTTTAACCTAGTTTTTCCCATCTATTTCAGAAGTTTTCTCTACTAGTTTGTGAGCAAATATTTCCAATTCAAAAGGAAGTTTATCAAGAGTGTTTTCAAAAGAGTTTCTTGAGTTTTTCACCACAACTTCCATCCTTATGTTTCTCACAAACACTTGAGCAGTCCATTGATATATCCATCCTACAGGAGAATTGTTGTGAGATTGTTTTTAAGAGATCAAAGTGTTGTGATCACCAAAGACTTCACTTTGCTTTGAGGAGGCATACTTGTGTATTCGCGATTGTTTCGAGTCTAGTGAGAGCTCTTTGTAGAGTGTGGCCTCGGCAAGCTAGTGGGTTTGCGGTGTGTTGTTCTTACGGGAACAAGAAAGGGACTAGAGAGTCCAAAGAGCTTGTAGGTGTTGCGACACCAAGTGATCTGGTGGGATCGTTTTTAGTGAAAATTCTTCATAGTATTGAAGGCGGGGACGTAGAGCAAGTGTGCTCGAACCTCAAAATAATTCTCCCATATTTGCGATTGTTCTCTCTATCTCTTACTTGTTTATATCTTGCATGCTTATATTGCTTTCATCTTTATATACTTGATATTTATTTGTGCTCATATTGTTATATATTTGGGGTTTGCTTTCTAACACTTGTATTCAATCAAGAAAGCTAACGCGGCACCTCAACTCTTATCTAGAGGAATCTTGAGGAGTCAGTCCAGAGCCCTTCATGGGAATCTGGCTACACTCCTATGTTATACTTGGTGTTTAGTTTAAGAAGTTTTAGTTTACATAAATAGTTTTTATTCCGCATTAATTGACCATTAGATAAGCTAGTCACCTATTCACCCCTCTCTTGGTGATTACACGGTCGACCGGGAACATCACACCCCCAATTACCAGAACTCCGATCGACTGTGTGATCGACGGTTCTACCCTGTAATAGGTACGGTCGACCGACCTTGGCCAAAACAGTTTTTGAAAAATCTTTTTAAAGATATGTAAAATTTTGAAATAATTTTTCTGAATTTTAGAAGATAGGAAACATACATAGCTATATATGTAAATTTTGAAATAATTTTTGAAAAATCTTTTTAAAGATATGTAAAAATTTCTAAATTTTTGATAAAAAATATTTTTAGAAAATTTGAGAACCCAAAATCATGCTTTAGAAAAACGTACATTTTGGTGTGTGTGTATTTTTGAGCTTCAACCATATATACTAATCTTTAACAAAAACTATATATAAGATGAGTCTACAAGCAGGCGTTTTCTGAAACTTGATGTTGAGCAGTGATTGAGCTAGAGTCTAATATCCCATGCTTGAGCCACCCATACCTGTACCAACCTGAAATTCATTCTTGAATTTCTATTAGTACCAAATAGCTTTTATATGGTTTGTTATCATCAAAACACATAACCTGGGGATTGTAACCATTGGGCAATCAATCTCCCCTTTTTTGATGATAACAAAACATATAAACTATAAAACAAAGTATAGGAGGGAGGTAAAAGCTCCCCCTCAAATGATTTTCTATTATCAAGTATAAAACATGAAAACATATACATATATAAGATAAACATGTACAAAACATGAATATGTAGAAAACATGAAACCAAAATATGAAACCACCATTAATACTTCACTCCCTTTTTGTCAAACATCAAAAAGAGTTAGTAAACAATCATGAAATCTCATCAATCAATAATACAAACATTTAGTTCACCACATATAAAAGAAAATCTGTTAAAATCAAGTGGTTTAGTTAAAATATCTGCAAGTTGAAATTCAGTAGAAGCATAATTAATATCAATATCACTTTTCTCATAATGATCTCTAAGAAAGTGATATCGAATCTCTATATGCTTAGTCTTACTATGTTGATTTTTATTTTTAGTCATATGAATAGTACTACTATTATCATAAAATATTTTAACATGGTCATTGAAATCACCTAGACGGGGGTGAATAGGTGATAATGCTAATCAATGCACAAATTTAAAATGAGATGGTGCAACGATCACTCAAAGCAAGATTAGAAGCCGAATACTCCGCGAAGGGCTCTGAACTCCTTCCTTGTGATTTCTCTAAATAAGAGTTTGATGTGCGCAATGCAATCTTGTTGTGAGAGTATTGATCGACAATATAAGAATGAATGGAAAGCAAGTAAATAACACAAGTAAACCAATCGCAAACACAGAGATTTGTTTTGAGGTTCGAGCAACCAGCTCTACGTCCCCGCCTTCTCCCAGAAGGATTTCCGATTCACTAGAACTTCCATAAAGGATTACAACCACTAGGGAGTACCCAACTCCTCGATCACACTCCTCTAGTCCAGAGGTAGTTGAGCCACAAATATAATAATCACTTGGTGATCAAAAGACCACAAACTCTCTATTGAAAAACTTTTCTTTACAAAACCCTAGAGAATAATGTATAGGATTGAAGCTCAAGGTTTGTAAGTGAAAAATAAAATAAAGTAGAAGAGAGTTTTGATCCAAAAATTTCAGAGAAAAATCAGAGATTAGAGCACAAAAACTAAAAGCAAAAACTTCTTTTCAAAAAGACTCAAGATTGGATTTCTTTTGCAAATGTTGTGATTCTCCTTAACCCCATCTACCCCTATTTATAGGATATAGGTAGGGATTAAACAGTAAACAATAATTTTGATTAATCAGGAAAGATAAGACCCAAAACCAGCCATAAACCTCATTTGGAGAATAAAAACCACGTTTTAAAATATGTTTAAAAAACTAGCCGTTTGGCTGTTAATACACCCACGGTCGACCGGCCCGGTCGACCGGTTTTCAAAATCATTTGACCGTTGGCAGGCCCGGTCGACCGTTCCAAACAGAGACTTGGGTGCAGTCAGTCGGTCGAAACTCGGTCGACCGATATGGGGTCCGGTCGGCCGCTCGGTCGACCGGATAACGTGCACACATGCACGCACCCAACGATCAGAACTGCGGTCGACCGTTCGGTCGACCGTTCTGACTTGAAACAGAGCCGGTCGACCGTCCGGTCGACCGCAACAGGTCAAAACAGATTACTTTTAGGAAATAGTTTTGAACACATGTTAATTTTAAAAAAAATATATTTGTCAAGACTTAGTAGACTACAATAAATAGAGTTTGTAAATACTGAAATAGGCATATTAAAATATTTTATACAAGAGACAAAAATAATCTTTTGAAAATCATGTGCAATTTTGTGTGTGTAGGGGATTTGAGCTTCTACACTATATACTATCTTTTAACAAACTAAAATAAAAAATATAAAGAAAGAAGTCTCTAAACCACGTTGCCGAGCTAGAGCCTCATTTCCTATAAAAGAGTTCTCTTGCGCCATCAACCTATCAACATTCTTTTAACGCTATAAACCTCACAATATGCTTAAAGTCATCAAGACTTGTACAAACCTGAAATTCATTCTAAAACAACTTATTAGTACCAAATAGCTTCTATATATTTTGTTATCATCAAAACTGATACGAATAGAGAGTGTAACCTGTTGGGCCAACAATCTCCCCATTTTTGATGATGACAAAACATATAGGCTATAACACAAGATATAAAAGAGAGGTAAAAACTCCCCCTCAAATAATTCTATATTAAACAAGTATAAAACAATTTATTATGAGAGAATTTTTGATTTTAAAAATTTGAAAGCAAGCACCAAACCAAAACACCAAACATAAAACCAAAACATAAACAACATATTTCTCTCCTTTTTTGTCATGCATCAAAAAGGGATATGCTAGCAAGAAAACTTCCTTATTCAACAACACAAATATTTAGTTCACCACATATAAAAGAAAATCTATTATAGTCAAGTGGTTTAGTAAAAATATCGGCAAGTTAAAAATCGAAAGAAACATAATCAATATCAATATTATAGTCAAGCTCTGATACCAATTGAAATCACCTTTCTCAAAATGATCTCTAAGGAAGTGATATCGAATCTCAATGTGCTTGGTCTTACTATGTTGATTTTTATTTTTAGTCATATGAATAGTACTAGTATTATCACAAAATATTTTTATATGGTCATAATGCAAATCATATCAAGGAGAGTATGTTTCATCCAAAGGACTTGAGCACAACAAGCCCCCGCCACATTATACTCTGCTTCGGTGGTTGAGAGGTTTACCGAATTTTGTTTCTTGGAAGACCAAGAACAAGACAATTACCACGTAATTGACATGTTCTACTAGTACTCTTCCTATCCACTCTACAACCCGCATAGTCGACATCTGATAAACTCGTCATTGAGAATTCTCCCGTTTCGGATACCATAGACCTGTTCCAATAGTGCCCTTAACATAATGAATAATGCGTTTTATCGCAATTAAATGAGATTCTTTGGGATAAGATTGGAATCTAGCACAAAGACACACACTAAACATAATATCCGACCTACTAGCCGTTAAATACAATAAACTACCAACCATGCTTCTATATAATTTTATATCAACACACTTACCTTGGTCATCCTTATCAAGCTTGGTGGTGGTGGCCATAGGAGTATTGGAAATTTTTGAGTCTTCAAGCCTAAATTTCTTGATGAGTTCCTTGGAGTACTTGGCTTGACATATGAAAATCCCATCACGTATTTGCTTGATTTGAAGTCCAAGAAAATAGTTCAATTCACCCATCAATGACATCTCAAATTCACATTGCATATATTGTTCAAACTCCTTACAAAGTAATCATTAGTAGAACCAAAGATTATATCATCAACATATATTTGAAGTATAAGAATGTCATTACCAACATGTTTAGTAAATAATGTGGTGTCTACTTTACCTTTAACAAAATCATTTGAAAGAAGAAAACTAGAAAGCCTTTCATACCAAGCTCTTGGAGCTTGTTTTAAATCATCCAATGCTTTATCTAGTTTGAAAACAAAATTTGGATGTACATGATCCACAAACCGGGGGTTGTTCAACATATACTTTCTCATCAATAAAACCATTTAAAAATGCACTTTTTACATCCATTTGAAAAAGTTTAAAATTTTTACAGGATGCATAAGCTAGTGTGATCCTATTGCTTCTAGCCGTGTTACGGGTGCAAAGATCTCCTCAAAGTTGATTCCTTCAACTTGAGTGTAACCTTGGGCCACTAATCTTGCCTTACTCCTAATAACATTTCCTGACTCATCCAACTTGTTCCTAAAAATTCACTTAGTACCAATTATTGGTCTATCATGGGGTCTAGGAACAAGGTACCAAACTTGGTTGCGCTCAAATTGATTGAGCTCTTCTTGCATAGCAAGCAACCAATATGAGTCACCCTCGGCTTTGAGGATGTTTTTGGGTTCAAAATGAGATATGAATGCATAATTCCCACACAAATCATGGAGTTTGGAGTGAGTGGTTACCCCTTTGATACACACCTATGATGAGATCTTTGGGATGATTTGAGGTGTATCTTTCCAATCTTTAGGAAGTGGTTGTGATTGTTCGACTTCATCCTTTTGAACTTCACCAATAGGTTCTTACTTGTCTTCTTGGATGGGTGAGTCCTTCAAGGATATTTTCTCCATGTCCTCATCTAATGAGTCAATCTCAACAACATTCTCAACAATAGCATTAGTTTCTTCAATTTAACATGCATAGATTCTTCAATAGTATGAGATGATTTATTAAACACTCTATATGCTTTGCTAGTACTAGAATAGCCAACAAAGATTTCTTCATAAGCCTTAATATCAAATTTACCCAAATTATCTTTGGTGTTCAAAACAAAACACTTGCATCCAAAAACTTTAAAGTATGAAATATTTGGTTTTCTTAAATGATAAATTTCAAAAGAGGTTTTAAAAGTATTTTTAAATAAATAATACGGTTGGATATGTAGCATGCGGTGTTTACGGCCTCGGCCTATAAGTATTGAGGGAGCCCATATCACTTATCATAGTCCTAGCCATTTCTTGAAGAGTTCCATTCTTCCGTTCAACTACTCTGTTGTGGAGTTCTAGGACATGACATTTAATGCTTAATTCCTTTTTCATCACAATAAGTCATGAAGAGTTGGTTGACAAACTCACACCTCTATCACTTCTTATCCGTAAAATCAAAAATCCTTTTTCTTTTTCAACCCTTTTTCGAAAAATCTTAAAATGCGAAAAAGCTTGATCTTTATGCTCTAAACGAAAACTCAAGTGAAACGAGAGAAATTATCGACTAACACAAAAATATATCTATTTCCATTTAAGCATTTAGTTTTAGTTGATCCAAAAAGATCCATGTAAATCAATTCTAATGGCCTAGATGACATGATATCCTTGACTGGTTTGAAAGAAGACTTGGTTTGTTTTCCAAGTTGGCACGCACAACAAATGCGGTCTTTTTCAAACTTCAAATAAGGAATACCCTTCACCAATTCTTTAGAACTTATTCTAGCAAGGTGATCAAAAGATGCAAGGCCTAATCTTCTATGCCATAACCATGAAATCTCATCAAAAATATTTAAATATTTTGTAGAGCAATCCAAATTAAGCATATCAATAATATAGACATTATTTTCACGAAATCCAGTAAGAATACAATCATTGATTTTACAATCAAAAATTTTGCAAGAAGATTCATCAAACACAACTTGGAGACCACGATCACATAGTTGACTAATACGAAGCAAATTATGTTTAAGCCCATCAACAAGAACTACATTTTCAATTAAAGGAGATGCACCAATCTTAATGTTGCCTATACCGATGATGGTGCCCTTGGAGTCATCTCCGAATGTGACGGTGCCACCTTCAACGTACCTTGATAGGATTGTAAAATTATTGATGTCCCATGTCATATGCCTTGAACAACTACTATCAAGGTACCACCGCTCCTTACGTCTTGGAGTCTTGGTGTGTACCTTAGGTGTGTTTGCCATGAAATACACATTTGCTGTGTCGACTTCATCTTCGATTCACTTTCCGAATCCCAAGTGGCTTTGTATACCTTCTTTTCAACTGGCTTCTTTTGCTTCAAGGAGGAAGATATCTTTTTCTTGAAATTTGGACAATCGGCCATGATGTGTCCGAGTTTCCGACAGTTGTAGCATATGATCTTTTTCTCCTCCTTCCCTTCCCATCGTCTTTTATAGTTGAGCTTATTCTTGAGGTACATTCTCTTTACATTTCTCACAAGAAGAGATAGCACTTCATCATCTTCTTTTCTTCTTCATCATTGTAGTTGGTGGAGGAAGACTTGAAAGTTATAGACTTTTTCTTTTGAGGTACCGCTTCTTCTCTAGCCTTTTTCTCCATCTCATGAGTCTTTAGATTTCCAATAAGACTTATGAGCTCCATCTCATCTTTGTCATTCAATTCCTTCAAGGTGGTAGCTTTGATTTCTCATGATGAAGGGAGAGCACGAATCACCTTCCGCACCTTTTGGTCGTTGCTTATTTCATCACCTAGAGAAGAAAGAGCATTTGTAATCTTAGTAAACTTAGTAATCATATCATCAATAGATTTATTTTCTTGCATTTTAAAACTTTCATATTGGTAACGCAAGAGATCTATCTTAGCTCTCTTGACTTGTGATGTTCCCTCGTGAGTGACCAATAAGTGTTGCTAAATCTCATAGGCGGATTTGCAGTGGATAACCTGTGTTAAGTCATCCTCATTCAAAGCTAAAAGTAGGGCATTTTGAGCCTTTGAATTAACATCAAATTCCTTGGAGGTAAGTTCGGACCAAGTGTCCTCCTCACCTTCGGGTTTACTAAAAGGCTTGATCAAAGACTTAGCAACTAGACTACCTAGAGATTGTAGAAAAATGTTCATCCTAACTTTCCATATGGGAAAGTTAAGTCCATCAAATTTGGGAGGGGTCTTAATGTTGTCGGCCATCTTTACTAGTGTATGAATGAAGATATGAAAATAGTGATTAGCAAATTATAGGATCTCTCTAAGGATGTAAAACCAAAAATTAGAGTTCTAGCTCTAATACCAATTGAAATCACCTAGAGGGGGGTGAATAGGTGATAATGCTAATCAATGCACAAATTTAAAATGAGCTGATGCAACGATCACTCAAAGCAAGATTAGAAGCCGAATATCCCGTGAAGGGCTCTGAACTCCTTCCTCGTGATTCCTCTAAATAAGAGTTTGAGGTGCGCAATGCAATGTTGTTGTGAGAGTATTGATCGACAATATAAGAATGAATAAAAAGCAAGTAAGTAACACAAGTAAACTAATCGCAAACACAGAGATTTGTTTCGAGGTTCGAGCACCCAGTTCTATGTCCCCGCCTTCAACCAGAAGGATTTCTGATCCACTGGAACTTCCACAAAGGATTACAACCACTAGGTAGTACCCAACTCCTCGATCACACTCCTCTAGTCCATAGGTAGTGGAGCCACAAATACAATAATCACTTGGTGATCAAAAGACCACAAACTCTCTTTTGAAAATTTTTCTTTACAAAATCCTAGAGAATAATGTATAGGATTGAAGCTCAAGGTTTGTAAGTGAAAAATAAAATAAAGTAGAATAGAGTTTTGATCCAAAATTTTAGAGAAAAATCAGAGATTAGAGCACAAAAACTGAAAGCAAAAACTTCTTTTCAAAAAGACTCAAGCTTGGATTTCTTTTGCGAATGTTGTTGTGATTCTCCTCAACCCCATCCACCCCTATTTATAGGATATAGGTAGGGATTAAAGAGTAAACAATAATTTTGATAAATCAAAATCAGGAAAGATAAGACCCAAAACCAGCTGTAAACCTCGTTTGGAGAATAAAACCATGTTTAAAATAAGTTTAAAAAACTAGCCGTTTGGCTGTTAATACACTCACGGTCGACCGGCCCGGTCGATCGGTTTTCAAAATCATTTGACCGTTGGCAGGCCCCGGTCGACCGCCCGGTCGACCGTCCCAAACAGAGACTTGGGTGCAGTCAGTCGGTCGAAGATCGGTCGACCGATATGGGGTCCGGTCGGCCACCCGGTCGACCGGATAACGTGCACACACGCACGCACCCAACGGTCAGAACTACAGTTGACCGTTCGGTCGATCGTTCTGACCTAAAACAGAGTCGGTCGACCGTTCGGTCGACCGCAACAGGTCAAAACAGGTTACTTTTAGGAAATAGTTTTGAACACATGTTAATTTTAAAAAAAATATTTGTCAAGACTTAGTAAACTACAATAAATGGAGTTTGCAAATACTGAAATAGGCATATTAAAATATTTTATACAAGAGATAAAAATAATCTTTTGAAAATCATGTGTAATTTTGTGTGTGTGGGGGATTTGAGGTTCAACACTATATACTATCCTTTAACAAACTAAAATAAAAACTATAAAGAAAGAAGTCTCTGAACCGCGTTGCCGAGCTAGAGCCTCCTCTCCTATAAAAGAGTTCTCTTGCGCCATCAACCTATCAACATTCTTTTAGCACTACAAACCTCGCAATATGCTTAAAGCTATCAAGACTTGTACAAACCTGAAATTCATTCTAAAACAACTTATTACTACCAAATAGCTTCTATATGTTTTGTTATCATTAAAACTTATACGAATAGAGAGTGTAACCTTTTGGGCCAACAGTCATAATGCAAATCATAATCGAGGAGAGTATGTTTTATCCAAAGGATTTGAGCACAACAAGCCCCAGCTGCAACATACTCTGCCTCGACAGTTGAGAGGGCTACAGAATTTTATTTCTTGAAAGACCATGAAACAAGATAATTTTCTAGAAACTGACAAGTTCCACTTATACTCTTCCTATCCACTCTATAACTTGCATAGTCGGCATCCGAAAAACTCGTCATTGAAAATTGTCCGGTCTTCGGATACCATAGACCCATTCCAACAGTGCCCTTAAGGTATGAATATTGCGTTTTACCGTAATCAAGTGGGACTCTTTAGGACAAGATTGGAATCTAGCACAAAAACATACACTAAATATGATATCCAACTACTAGCCGTTAAATACAACAAACTACCAATCATGCTTCTATAAAGTTTTATGTCTACACTTTTACCTTGTTCATCCTTATTAAGTTTGGTTGTGGTCGCCATGGGAGTTTTGCTAGTCTTTGACCCTTCAACTCTAAATTTCTTTATGAGTTCTTTTATGTACTTGACTTGACTAATACAAATCCCATCACTCCTTTTCTTGATTTGAAGTTCAAGGAAGTAGTTTAGCTCTCCCATCATAGTCATTTCAAACTCATTCTGGCTACATGGTTCAAACTCTTTGCAAAGTAATTCATTAGTAGATCTAAAAATTATATCATCAACATAAATTTGAACAATGAGAATGTCACTATCAACATACTTAGTAAACAAAGTAGTATCAACTTTACCATTAACAAAAACATTTGAAAGAAGAAAGGTTGAAAGTCTTTCATACAAAGCTCTAGGAGCTTGTTTTAAATCATACAAAGTTTTATCTAGTTTGAAAATAAAATTTGGATGTATAGAATCAACAAACCCAGGAGGTTGTTCAACATATACTTCCTCTTCAATAAAACTACTTAAAAATACACTTTTAACATCCATTTGAAAAAGTTTAAAATTTTTATAAGAAGTAAAAGCAAGTGTGATTCGTATAGCTTCGAGCCGTGCTACGGGTGCAAAGGTTCCTCAAATCGATTCTCTCGATTTGGGTGTAACCTTGAGCCACTAACCTAGCTTTATTCCTAATAATATTTTCTGAGTCATCTAACTTCTTCCTAAAAATCTATTTAGTACAAATTATTAGTCTATCACGGGGTCTTGGAATAAGATGCCAAACTTGGTTGCGCTCAAATTGATTGAGCTTTTCTAGCATTGCAAGCAACCAATATGAGTTGCCCTCGGCTTCGAGGATGTTTTTGGGTTCAATATGAGAAATGAAAGCATAATGACCACACAAATCATGGAGTTTGGAGCGAGTAGATATCCCCTTTGATACATCACCTATGATGAGATCTTTAGGATGACTTGTAGCATATCTCCAATCTTTTGAAAGCGGTTGAGATAGTTCCACTTCATCCTCTTGAACTTCACCATTAAGTTTTTGCTTGTCTTCTTGGGTAGGTGAGTCCTTCAAGGATACTTTCTCCATTTCTTCACCTAAAGTGTCAATCTCTGCAATATTCTTAACAAATGCATCAGATTCTTCAAACTTAACATGCATAGATTCTTCAATTGTAAGATATGTGTATGCGCCGGAAAGAAGAAGAGACAGTGATGGGTGTAAAGATTTCCTTGAATCAAATGAAACTATTACAATCAGACTTTTCCTTCCAGTTACAAGGGAGGGAGGATGTTGAGTCTTGAATCCCCCCTTTGTTTAAGGCTGGGTTCTTCGTGTGGCGGTGGAGAGTGAGTCTTGTTCTCCGTTGACCGGATGACCATCGGGACCGTCGGGGGATCTTCTCTCTGGGTGGTAGAAAGAGTAACACAGCTCTGTCTACCAAAACTCTCAAAGAGAAGGTAGGCGAAGAGCAGCTCGTACGCAGCAAGCTTGACGAAGAGTCTTCTCTCTCTCTTTGTTGATGATCTCCTCTTTGATGCCGATTGCCTATTGCCGATTGCCGATCCTCTTTTTTTTTCGACCTCATAGCAAACGAGGCTATTTATAGAGGTCCTAGGGGGTGAACGTGCCCCCTGAAAACGCTCCACAATGAGGGGCCACTTCCCGCTACTTGTGCGGTGACTGGCCCCGTAATCCGGGTGGTTACAACTGAGGCGCGGGTTTAGACCCACGCGCCTTGTTGTTGAGACGCGGGTGTCGAGCCAACGCGCCTTGATGCTGAGACGCGGGTGTCGAGCCAACGCGCCTTGATGCTGAGACGCGGGTATCGAGCCAACACGCCTTGATGCTGAGACGCGGGTATCGAGCCAACGCGCCTTGATGCCGAGACTCTGCTTTTATTGGCTTGTCTTTTAGTGACTTTTAGACAGCCTACAGAACCCCCTCCAAAGTTTTCGATATTCCGCAGTTAACTGGAACGGATTTCGAAATACTTTGGACTCTAGCTGAATTCACCTTCATGACTGGACTGTTGATGCTCCGGGTTCGATCTTATCTGGAGTTGGTCTTCGTGAGTGTACTGTTGAACTCTTTGAAACCACCAGAGTTGATCGTGTTGAGTGTCTAGATACACAGTCTAAACCTCCCCGATTGCTTTTTAAGTCTGTCGTGGGTGTGCTTTAAGCCAAGAGTGGTTGGTCTTCTGCTTGTGCCAGTGTACTGTTGAACTGATTTGCAGAAGCAGGAGGCCGAACGCAGGTTCCTTTTGAAAAGCAGAGATGGTACTGCTTTAAAGACGCGACTTCCATAGGGTGCGTCTTTTGGCAATGGAAACGCGACTGATCTTCCATAAGGCAGACGCGATGTTAGGCCTGCTTGGACAGACGCGGACTTAGGAAAGACGCACCTCTAATAAAGACGCGATTTTCTGAGCGCAACGCGACTTTCTAGGTGCATTTATGGTGGTGCTGACGGGACACGACCATCGAAGAGGCGTGTCCGTTGGGTGCGAATCTGTGCCATGTCATGATTGCGCTGCCAGTTGGCCTGGGGGAACCGGCGGGACTTCACCTTTTGGCGCGCGGGTCATGATTGCGCTGCCAGTTGGCCTGGGGAACCGGCGGGATTTTCACCTTTTGGCGCGCGGGCTTCCTGGTTCATTAAATGATTCGCTCCACGTGTCGAATGATGACTCGTTGCAGGGCTACGGTGCGCGATCTTCGCTGCAGAGAAATTGATTTGCTCCACGCGTCAAGCGATGACTCGCTGCAGAACTAATCGAGCCACGCGCCGCGTATCTTCGCGAATCCTTGTGCCTATAAAAGGCAACAGTTAGAGAGAGATCTCTTCTTCTCCGAACGCACTTGCTTAGAGAATTAAGAAAGAGAATTTTTCTTCTCTGTTCATCTCTTGAACTATTCAACTCCGTTACTGGATTTTTGAATGGTTCATCTCCATTACTAGCGATGGCACCCATGACCAAGCCAACCGCATCGTCCTCAAAGGCGACCGTCGCCGAGGCCCAGAGGGGCGCTTCCTCTACGCAGGGCGTTGTTTTCCGAGGTAAAATGCCATTTAGGTTAAACTTCACCATTACTGGAAGTTTGAGGAACCCTAAAAGACATCTTTTTGGAGGAGAACCATCAACACAGGATATGAACCGGTTTGATTCTCAGACGCGGTCTCAGACGCAGTCTTTGAGTTGATAACCAAGGCGCGGGTTTGAGGTCCTGGTGCCAGTGAGCTCTGCACTTCGGATCCTTCACTTAGAATATTTCTAATTGTGAAGGGTTCGGACGCGGTCTTAGTTTGCAGAACGCGGATTTGATCCTTGCGTTCTGTGCCATCAGCTGCCGATTTTGATGAATCTGGCACCTGAGTCCAAGCACTTAGAAAAAATTTCTAAGTCTTGGTTTGCAGAACGCGGATTTGATCCTTGCGTTTCTTTCACCTTGACGCGAATTTGTAGGTCTGGACGCGGATTTGATAATTCCTGCGTCCAGTATCTCTCTGCGTCTGGGCGTGGATTTGCAGGTCTGGACGCGGACTTGATAATTCCTGCGTCCAGTATCTCTTCTGCGTTTGAACTGCAGACACTTGGTATTTTTTTCTTCTTATTTCGGATAAGATGTCTGATCAAGTGCCTTTTTCTTTTGCAGTGCCACACCCTACTGCCCTACTCGCCAAGAATCGCTATTTTGGACATGTAGGAGGTGCCGACCATAATTTGACCTTTGTGCTGCAAAGGACTGTACCTGTGACTGCTGATCGGTCGTAGGAGCGCAAGAAAAGGCTTTCTGATGTTGACAGGACAACCCTTCGGGCGCTTATGACTGATGTAGCATTCCAAACGGATGCTCGCGTCAAGCTAGAGAAGCCTGCCTTCTTTTTCGGAGATCGTATTGGCGATGGCGGCTATTTCACGTATGATGGAACTTATAAATGGCTCCGTCAGATAGGGGATAGAAGATTCTTTCTTCCAGACATGGAGAGGATGTTCCCGCTGTCTTACCTCCAGCACATGTCCGTCCCGCGGAAGATGAAATGGGACGTTTCCCGCTACGTCCCTGAGGTTACCCTCGGTGACTTGGGCTCCCAGAAGGTATACCGTCATGACAGTTATGATAGGGCGGTTCTCAGCCTGTTCCCTGGATCGCGCAAGTCTGATCTCCCAGTCGGGGAGATACCAAAACTCGGCACTACTTTCCTCAACTCGTTCATGCAAGTAGAGGGTGATTATCCGGTCGAGTTTCGCGCGCCCGGGTGGGTTCATACCACTGAGAAGTATTGGTGGTACAGGATGGTGAGCTTCGTTCTTACCAATCTTGGAGATCTGCTGGAGCATGTGGGGCTGTATTCAGCAGTCAGGGCCGTGCAGTGGGGAATCCAGCCGAGTTCTCAGAACTTCTTCAGGATCCTGAAGCGTTACAATCCTTTGACGGGGACATTCTTCACCCCGGTTGGAGAGATGGGCCTTGCCCTGCACGAGTTGCATGAGGTCTCGGGCTGGCAACAGGGGATTCTCCTTATGAGGAATATATCCCATCCACCGAGGAGCTCAACCTTATGAAGGAAAGGTCTCCTCAAATATACGAGACTTATTGGGAAGTGTTATGCCACTTCCATATTTGCGGCCAGCTAACCACTTTGAGGTCGGGAGGAGTCAAGCAGCTGTCTTGGGCCAGCTACTTGTTTAACGGTGTCAACAAGAAAGACTATCCAGTCACCCGACTGGTTCCCAGCTCCGACGAGGAGATTAAAGACAGGATCACCCAGGCTCCTGAAGGCTTCTACACCACAGTTTCGAACGAGGACGGTTTCGAACCTGATATGGTTTTCGAAAGCTTTCATAATCAAGCCCGGATTCCTATCTCCGATCGAGCACTGTTGGCGGGCTTCTTGATGCTGTGGTTGAAGCGCTGTGTGGTGCCCACGCTGCCACACGAAGTCATTGTCGCCGATGTAGTGTATCCGGCGGTGCTCCTGGCCTATGGTAGACCCGTAGCCCTTCTCCCGGTGTAATACCCCGTTCCCGGAATACGTACTTGGTTGCGTATTCAGATTTTCGATCGTATTTTCTGATTTACTTCCTGTATTTATTCTGTATTATGAATTCCTTATATGGTTGTTTTGTCTTGGATTTGGATTCGTGGTCTTGGAGTCAGCCCTAGTCTGAACCGAAGGCCCGATCCTAGAGTATTACTCGATTTAGACATTCTGATAATTAGAATTGACCGATTTTAGCTTTAAATATCATTTTCCAATATTATATATTTTCTATGATTTTCTAGATTTTTCTTGAATTAAAATAAAAATCTTCAAAACCGGTGTCGGCCAGTGCCGCTGACCGATTCCTGGATTTTTAATTCTCAAACCACTTGGAATTTCTAGAAGGTCCTTTAGGCTTTATTCCTTAGAATCATATTTTCTACCTACATTCTTTTTCTGAGGATTTTATGATTTTATGAAAATTCCTCCGGAGTCGGTAGGTAACTGATTCCAGGATTTTTAGTTTTAAAACTATAAAGTATTTCTTAAAACGGATTTCACTATAATTCTTAGTTTAATATTCTTGATTTTTGATAATTATTTCGAGTCGTTCCGAGATACTTGAATTTCGGACGATTCTGGTATTTTCCCGAAAGATTTCTGTATCTACAACTGAATTCCGAGAATCCGCCACTTGCATTATTTTCATCTTCTCTCCCAAGGAAATATCTTTCCTTTTATAATTCTTTTCCTTTTCTTTATTTCCTTTACTTCCTTCACAAGCCTCAAAATGATTTTCCAATTTTCCAAAATTCCACTTTCTCCAAATTTCCAAAGAATCCCACCAACTCCCACCTACTTCCTCATTTAATGCATCTCCTTCTCTCTCTCTTCCATGGCCGGCCAAGTGGCCAAAGGGGAGACACCTCACCCTCCTAATTACACAAAACCCCCTCTTTTCTCCCTTAATTGCACCTCCTTTACAAAATCCAAACCCTATTTAATCATTTCCTTTTCATTTCTTTCCCTTTTTCTTCACTTCACCAAAAGAGAAAAGCCTTCACAATTTCCTCCTCCATCTCTACTTCAACCACCAACTCCCAAGGCATCACCTAGGTCTTCATCTCCATGGAAACCACCACAAGGTCATCAACAACACCAAAGGACTCCATCTTCTTCTTCATCATCAACTTCAATCACCACTACCATCACTCCCTCACCTCATGGAGACCAATCACTCTCTTTGGTGAGTGATCTTACTCATCTAGACTTAGTCAATTCTTAGTATACATGTGTATTCATATCATGTTCAATTATGTCTTCAAAATCATGTTTATTTGGTCATCAAACCCAACCCTAGAAAATCTATTCTGTTTGCTGTTTTCCCACGATTAGTCGACTTGACCTAGCCATTAGTCGACTAACCTATTCTGTCCTGAGAAACACAGCTCTAGGAAACACAGTTTTAGTCGACTTACCTTAGTTCCCAGTCGACTAGAGACTATTAGTCGACTACTCCCTTGACCCTAGTCGACTAACCTTTCCTGAACCAGAAACCTTAACTCTCTGTATCTCAGATTTAGTCGACTTAACATAACTGTTAGTCGACTTGTCATGTCTGTTAGTCGACTACCCATATGACCCTAGTCGACTAACCTTTTCCTGAAACAGAAATCCAACTCTCTGGATCACAGTATTAGTCGACTACCCCATCTTCCTAGTCGACTAACCCCTCTATTAGTCGACTACCCTGTCCACCCAGTCGACTAATTATTGGCTGTCTGTTATAGTTGCTTATCTTCTTAACTTTGGATCTTATACTTGGTTCATGTATTTGTATCTTGTACTTCATGACTCGTTACTTGATATGTATTACTTGACTTGTCACTTGACAAACATCATCTTCCCTTCTCTCTTTCTCTCTCCCCTTCTCTCTACATGTTTATATCAGGTTTGTGGCGCATCCCGAGCTTCCGTGGATATTGGATCTTTCGGCATATTGGTGATTTAGGCGAGTAGTCTCGCCTCTATTTGAGTTTCCCGTTTCATCGGTCGATAAGTATTTCGCTTCTTATTTCCATATTCATGTATTGCATTACAATTACTTGTATTATGGTAGCTTCACCTTGTGCTTGTACCATGCTTATGATATGCTTGTTTCTTCATCATATACCATGCGTGGCCGACCCTTCGTGGTCGTTGGACTTTGAGTTACTTTTATGTTACCTTGCCATACCATTACCTCAGGCTAGTCAGTTGCATGCTTTTATTTAACACATGTATATCACCTGACCATCTAGTGTGTTATCACCTGACCACCTGCCATGCTACTATTTGGTAAGACCCTTTTAGTTATGCTATGACTTGCCCTGACTATTATCAATCTCTTGCCATGACTTAACCCGACTATTATCAATCCTTTGATATGCTTGGTTGTTTACTAATTATCACCACCCTGTCATGCTATCACTTGACACCCAGCATGATATACTTGACTTGTGATTGTCATCTTTACGGGAACCTTGACTTGTTATCTTGTATCATGATCAGTGACCTGTTTTCCTGCTTTACATGCAGTGACCTGACTATATAGTACTTGTGTACTCCTGAATTCCTGATCATGCCTATTTCCTGTTTTTTCCCGTAAAGTGATAATTAAACTAATGAATCCTAAAAAGGACCAAATTGCATTGGGTCGGGGAAACATGCGGATATCGATATGTGTTCGTGTTTACAGTGGTATTAGGAATGTTGTGCAACTAAAATGTTTCCGGTCTGACCTGAGGGCCACCAGGGGACCGAGGGGAGAGCTGGCTCCCTACACCCCAGTTTTAACGGGCATACATAAGTCCCTCCTCCTGGATAAGCCTTGCGGCTGGCTTCCGTTTCCATGCAACGGAACATACTGTGACCGTGGTCCCGGGCATGTACGGGACCCACTGTAAATATAGTTCGTTGATACCCCCGCTGTTTCCAATAACCACCTCGACTTGCTTATATATGGATGTATGTGGGTTGGCTGTACACCAGGTCACATACCGAGATATATGGGTCAGACGAGTAATAATGAAGTGTCATATTAACCGGCTCTTTAAGTTGTAAGTAGAGGTATGTGGAATGGGACGCATACTAAAGCGTGCATCTTAAATAGCTATGAATCTGTGATGTGCCTTACCGTATTTGCTTTTCCTGGATTTTACATTGGATTTCATGTTTTATGAGTATTATGTGTAGCTCGAGTTTTATGATGCTTATGTTGTACCTGTTCTTATATACTTCATTGTGTTCTAACCTTCCTGTCATCTGAGTTTCTCACTTGTGATCCTCCTGGCTCGCCACCTGGCTTTGTATCATACTCGCCTGGGGAGTTTCACTGACTCCCCTGGATTCTCATGTCCAGGTCCTGGAGCCCGGAGCGTGTGGATTTCCCCCTTTGCTGCTCAGAGTAGCGCAGCGGTGGCGTGGACCTCCAGCCGACCTTTCAGAGCTCCATCCTTCCAGACCCCCTGTATGCCTCTCGAGTTTTCCCTTAGCAAACTCGTGAGTGCCCTTTTTCTATTCATACTTGTACATTCCTTGTATACATGTATGTGGACACCCTTTTATACTGTTCATATATGTATATCTTTTGTATTCTCGCATTTGCGCATACTAGTGATATGATATTCATGTAATATTGTGATCACTTCTGATGATAACTGTGTAATTGTACTATATGTGTTGGAATGTATAATGCACCATTTGCTTCCGTACTCTGATTCTTGTCTGTACTGATGCTTAGCGTATATACGGGAAGGTACTTCGGACTTACGTATATACGTTGCAGTGACGTCCCCGTATCGCCGGGATCGGGGCGTTACACCCGGCCATGGTGGCTGGCATTCAGAGCGGGTTGCGGGCGTTAACCCACAGCTTCTGTGAGGCGGGAAAGGCTGTCGACTCTCAGGGGAAGCCGATCGTTGATGCAGAGGGGAAGCCGACGGTGAAACGCCCCAACCCTTGGGTCGAGTTGCCATACACATACCTGATGGCTTGGTATGTGATGCACTGTCCCTCCTTGATGACGCCGGTGCCCTGGAGTGAGGGTTTTGTCCCTTTCGTGTAGCGGTTGGAGAGTTCGGACTGGCGTAATTCTTACATATATTACGTCCGGAAATGCATTTCAGATGCTACGAACTACCAGCTGAACCGCTGCTTCCCCGAGATCCCTGGTGCATCTTTCGGGGATCTATTTATTGATTCTGCGGGCCCAGATGACTACACGAAGCTGTCCGCGGGAGTTTTCTGGTGGTTGGTCAATATCCGGCCCGGGTATGTGCTCTTCCGACAAGGGACTTCATGCACGATCGAGCCGTATATGCCGAGTCGTTTTGCCCGTCAGTTTGGCTATGATCAACTCTACGTTGGCAATCCCAATGCCCAACTCGCCTTCGACGGGAATTTGTTCGAAGGTGCTCGGGCTTGGTATTACAGCATGGCCGGAGGGACGGAAGCAACTTTCCGCTTGCCTATCGAGGGGCCAAAATGCCGTATGAGCTTCAGCTTCTGCACCTGGTACTTCCAGGTCAACCAGACACCATACTTTGTTCCGAAGTATTCATGCATTGAGAGTATCAATGCAAATCTCGAAGCAAAGTCGGGGTCCGGGAAACGCTCGCGAGGTGTTGAGCAGTATCTGAAGGCTCTGAGGGAGGTCGGGAGAAGGTCAAGGGAGGAGTCGCGAGCAACAAGGGCGGAGTCGCGACCAACAAGTGCGGAGCCTCGACTAACTAAGGCGGAGCCGCGACCAGCCAGGGCTCGACAGGCGGTGGGCAAGCGTCGTCAAGGCTCTACTTCCACTGCTGAGCCTGCCCCAAAGAAGGTTCGGAGAGGCTTGACGGCGGCAGTTTCTCTATCTGCGGACATCCCTTCTGGTGTTGGGGAGCCAGGGGAGGAAGAGGTGGACAAGGATGACACTCCCTTAGTCCATGCCCACAGGTTACACCGCAGGAGCCTCAGGATTGCAGAGGAAGGGGAGCCTGCGGACAGGCCTACCGCCACTGACGAGACTGAGGAGCTCGAGGTCAATATAATGAGCGGATGCGATGTTGAGATTCCGGGGATCTCAGCTCAGCCTGAGTCTTCCTCAGTTCAGAGGAGGGATGAGGCACAACAGCCCAGGTCTCCTTCTGTCTTCGTCTCCAGTCCTCGGATGGTTGACCCCAGTCCTACCACTGGGGTGCTTAGAGGCAAGGCTCCGGCTACCGAGGCCACTCACGTTGAACTGTCGTCTTCCTCATCCGACACGGAAAGCGACTTTGAGGATGAGATCGACTATGGTGACGAACCTGCTCCTCCTGATCCGAGCAAATTCTCACATATCTCAGAGGAGGAGATACGTGGGTGTGAGCCGGCGACGACGTCACCACCAACGGTTGCTCCTGCTGAAGGTACTCTTTTCACCTTCTGACCTGATCTCCCTTTTCATTTTGAAGAGGAGGCCTTAACATTCTCCTTTTATGCTGCAGGATTGGCTGAGGATACCGAGGCTGCAACCTCCTCGCATATCGAGGAGATGGTGCAAGAGTTGACCCAACCGGAGGGAGTCGAGACTCTAGCCGCCGGGATGCCTCCAGAGAAGGCAACGACTGAAACCGGGGAGACTTCCACTCCGCAGGATGATGAGGTAACCACTGAAGCCAGGGAGGCTTCTACTCTGCAGGGTTCGATGCCTCCAGAGAAGGCAACGACTGAAACCGGGGAGACTTCCACTCCGCGGGATGATGAGGCAACCACTGAAGCCAGGGAGGCTTCTACTCTGCAGGGTTCGCCCAGGATTCGACACTTCTGGACCTCCAGCTTGGTAAGAAAGTTTTGATGTCTTGACTGTTTCTCTCTTCACCATTATGGCTAATGTTGAGATAATTTGCAGAGAGAACTGAGGGGGCCCAGGTAGAGAGTCTGGTGATCAGTGTCCCTCCAGAAGGCCATACGGCTCAAGCCTCCGCTGAGGTTTTTGAGGAGGCCGAGGTCACTACCCTGTTGTCAGCTATGGCGGTTCCTGCAGAGATGGTACCCCCAGAAGCGCCATTGACTGCTCTTGTTCCTGCCGTATCTGTAACGCCCCGATCCCGCGGATACGGGGACGTCACTGCAACGTATATACGTAGGTCAGAACTACCCTCCCGTACATACGCTAAGCATCAGTACAGACAAGAATCAGAGTACGGAAGTAAGTGGTGCATTATACATTCTAACACATATATACAATTACAGAGTTATCACCAGGAGTGATGAATATTACAAGAATATAACATCACATACAAGCGCAAATGCGAGAGTACAAGGAATATACATAAATGAACAGTATAAAAGGGAGCTCACATACATGTATACAAGGAACCGTACAAGTATGAATAGGAAAAGAGCACTCACGAGTTGCTAAGAGGAAACTCGAGAGGCATACAGGGGGCCTGGAAGGATGTGGCTCTGAAAGTTCGGCTGAAGCTCCACGCTACCGCTACGCTACTCTGAACAGCAACTGGGAGAATCCACCCGCTCCTAGCTCCATAACCTGGACGTGAGAATCCAGGGGAGTCAGTGAAACTCCCCAGGCGAGTAGGATACAAAGCCGGGTGGCGAGCCAGGAGGAACACAAGTATCAAACTCAGAAGACAGGAGGGTTAGAACACAAATGAAGTATATATAAGAACAGGTATAACATAAGCATCATAAAACTCGAGCTACACATAATACTCATAAAACATGAAATCCGATATAAAGTCCGGGAAAAGCAAATACGGTAAGGCATAGCACAAATTCATAGCTATTTAAGATGTAGGCTTTGGTATGCGTCCCATTCCACATACCTCTACTTACAACTTAAAGAGCCGGTTATTATGACACTTTATTATTACTCGTCTTACCCATATATCTAGGTATGTGGCTCGGTGTACGGCCAACTCACATACATCCATATATAAGCAAGTCGAGGTTGTTATTGGAAACAGCGGGGGTATCAACGAACTATGTTTACAGTGGGTCCCGTGCATGCCCGGGACCACGGTCCAGGATTGTTCCGTTGCATGGAAACGGAAGCCAGTCGCAAGGCTAAACAGGAGGGACTTATGTATGCCCTTATCAATCAGGAATAAGGGAGCCAGCTCTCCCCTCGGTCCCCTGGAGTACCACAGGTCAGACCGGATATAAAGTGCACAACCTAATGCCACTGTAAACACGAACACATATCGATATCCGCATGTTTCCCCCGACCCAATACAAGTTGGTCCATTTTAAGATTCAATAGTTTAATTATCACTTTACGGGAATAATCAGGAATTAGGCATGATCAGGAAATTAGGAGTACATAAGTACTATATAGTCAGGTCACTGCATGTAAAGCAGGAAACAGGTCACTGATCATGATACAAGATAATAAGGTCAAGTTCCCGTAAAGGTAATAATCACAAGTCAAGTTATCATGCTGGGTGTAAGGTGATAGCATGATAGGATGGTGATAATGAATAAGCAACCAAACATATAAGAGATTGATAATAATCAGGTGGTAAGTTATGTCAAGAGATTGATAATAGTCTGGGTAAGTCAGGTCATACCAAGAGGGTCTAGCCAAATAGTAGTATGTCAGGTGGTCAGGTGATAACACTCTAGATGTCAGGTGATATACATGTGTTAAAAGGAAACATGCAACTAACAAGTCTGAAGTAGTAGTAGGGCAAGTGTAAACATAACAGTAATCCAAAGTCCAACGACCACGAAGGGTCGGCCACGCATGGTATAAGCAATAAAAGACATAGCACATGAAATAAAATACATGAAAGCTAAAGCTAGAACATGCGCATAATCAATGAAATAAGAAGTAAGAGGGTAGCGAGTGAGAACACTCGCCTGCATCACCAAAAAGCCGAAAGGTCCGAAATCCACGAAATCCGGGGCACGCCATAAAATATGATATATAAATATGTAGAGTGAAGAGGAGAGAGAAAGAGAGAAGGGAAGTGAAGATGGTGTTTGTCAAGTGACAAGTCAAGTAATACCAATAGATGAGGTAAGTCTAGAGGGTAAGGTCCATGTTCAAGAAAGGAATCAACTATAACAGATAGGCAAAGTTAGTCGACTAGAATGGATGAGTAGTCGACTAATAGTGGACTCAAGTCGACTAACAGTCTGGTTAGTCGACTAAAACTGGGTTCCAGAGAGTTGGATTTCTGATTTAGGAAGAGTTAGTCGACTAGGATAGAAGGAGTAGTCGACTAACAGTGATCTCAAGTCGACTAACAGATACGTTAAGTCGACTAATGCTGAGTAACAGAAGGTTGGGTTTTGATTCAGGGAAAAGTTAGTCGACTGGATGAATTGAGTAGTCGACTAACAGACATGACAAGTCGACTAACAGTTATGTTAAGTCGACTAAATCTGTGATACAGAGAGTTGATGTTTTGGCTCAGGAAAAGTTAGTCGACTAGATGAAATGGGTAGTCGACTAATAGTGATTTCTAGAGAGAGAAAATGTAGAGAGAGAAAGGGATATCCTAGAGAGAGAAAATGGGGATTTTTAGAGAGAGGAAACCTAGAGAGAGAAAGTGAGTGATTTTAGAGAGAATCTAGAGAGAGTAGAGAGAGAAACCCTAGAGAGAGAAAGTGGGAATTTTTAGAGAGAGAAAGTAGAGAGAGAAAGAGAAGGAGAGAGAAAATTTGGAGAGAGAAAGTGCTTGCAGTGAGAGAGAGAATGAGAGAGAGAGATGAGGGAGAAGAGAGAGATGAGAGAGAGAGGGAACAAGAGAGAGAGAGAGAGAACAAGCAGAGAGAAAGAGAGAGAGAGATTAAGGGGCAGAGGGCTGCTGCCCCCCCTCTCAGTACAGGGGCCGCCGGCGGCGGTCCTGGCCGCCGGCGCGCCCAACAGAGCAGGAGAGAGGGGAGGCCGCGCCTCCCCTCCACACGAAGTGGCCGCCGGCGGCTGTCCGGGCCGCCGGCGTGCCCAATCAGAGGGAGAGAGGGGAGGCTGCGCCTCCCCTCCACAGACAGGGGCCGCCGGCGGCGATCCTGGCCGCCGGCGTGCTCCACAGAGAGGGAGAGAGAGAGGAGTGAAGGGGAGAAGAGAGGGGGAGAGAGGGAGATCTGAGAGAGAGAGAAGGGAGAGGGGGAAACTGGCCCCCCTTCTCCGGCCAGTGGCCGCCGCGGCGGTCCTGGCCGCCGGCGAGGCCAACAGAGAGAGAGGGAGAGGGTCGGCGGCGGTCGCTGGGCGCCAGCAAGAGAGGAAGGAGAGAAGAGGGAAAAAGGAAAAAGGAAAAAGAAAAAAAAGAAAAGGAAAAAGAAAAAAGAAAAGGAAAAGAATAAATAAAAAGGGATGGGAGATGATGTGATGGGAGATGGGGGTGGTTGGGTTGTCAGGTTGACTTTTGGGGAAGGAAAAAGAAAAGGAAATGGAGAAAGAGAGAGAAAGAAATAATATTATTAAAATAGGGTAAAAATCCGACTGTTTCGGAATCGTTCCGAAAAATCCTCAAAAATAGAAAATAATATTTTAAGATGCTCGGTGAAATCGGATTCGAGAAATTTAATGTAGATTTCAAATTAAAAATCCTGGAATCTTCCGGCGATACCGGTCGACAACAAAACCGGTGATTTTCGATAAATTCTGAAAAATCTCAAAAATGAATTTAGATAGAAAATGATATTATAAGATGTATCGTGAAAGCCGTTTTAAGAAATACTTTATAGTTTTAAAACTAAAAATCCCGGAATCAGTTAACTACCGACTCCGATGGAAATTTCATAAATTCATAAAATCCTCAGAAAAAGAATGTAGGTAGAAAATATGATTCTAAGAAATAATGTCTAAAGGATCATTTAAAAATTCCAAACCGTTTAAGAATTAAAAATCCAGGAATCGGTCAGCGGCACTAGCCGACTCCGGTTTTGAAGAAATTCATTTTAATTCCAGAAAAATCTAGAAAATCATAGAAAATATATAATAATGGAAAATAATATTTAAAACTAAAATCGGTCAAATCTAATCACCGGAAAGACCAAATCGAATAATATACTATAATCGAGTTCCTGGTTCGGACTGGGACTGACTCCGAGTCCACGAATCCAAATCCAAGACAAAACAATCATATAAGGAATTCATAAAGCAAAACAAATACAGGAAACAAATCGAAAAATACGATCGGAAAATCTGAATACGCAACTAAGTACGTATTCCGGGAACGGGGTATTACAATCCACCCACCTTACAAAAAATTGCGTCCTCGCAATTTCGTTAAGGGGTGAATTGAACACAAAGGGAACAAGGGTGGAATCTATACCAATTAAGATATGAAGCACTACAGGTAGGGCTCTCGAGTCAACTGAATAATAATCATACTCTGCATTTCCGGCTGATGATGTCGTGGCTGTGTAATAAATCTTTAGAATAATGCTGAATAATACTGATGATGTCGTGGCTGTGCAATAAATGAGCCAGAATACCGAAGATAAAGAAAACCCTGATAGTCCTGAGCATAATAATAAAGAAGACTGATAATTAAGAATCCCGATTACCAGGCATCAATCGCTCTGAATGATATAGTAGAGAATGTAGAGTACCCGTAGAGAATCCCAACTGCTGCCTTCTGAAAGATAGCCAGATCAAGATCGATCTGGAGAATACCAAGCTTCATAGAATTGGCCGAAGAGATCACATACTAGCATCATCCAGAACCAGCCACTACCTCTCTAGTCTAGTCATATCTTAAGTTGGCATAAGGCTTCATAAACCAAAACATAAAACCAAAACGGGAAAAGGATAGGAGAGATCAGGAATCCAAGGAAAAGATAGTCAAGGAGGGATTTGAAATCAAAGGAAAGATAGTCAAGAAATAGATAACTCTGCACTTGCAGTTGGAATGTATAACCAAGACTCATGTATTCCAGTTGCAAATCTCTTTACCATTGATTTGCCGTCTGGACGTATTGAGGAAGTTAGAGCCTAAGCTCTGATACCAACCTGTAACGCCCCGATCCCGCGGATACGGGGACGTCACTGCAACGTATATACGTAGGTCAGAACTACCCTCCCGTACATACGCTAAGCATCAGTACAGACAAGAATCAGAGTACGGAAGTAAGTGGTGCATTATACATTCTAACACATATATACAATTACAGAGTTATCACCAGGAGTGATGAATATTACAAGAATATAACATCACATACAAGCGCAAATGCGAGAGTACAAGGAATATACATAAATGAACAGTATAAAAGGGAGCTCACATACATGTATACAAGGAACCGTACAAGTATGAATAGGAAAAGAGCACTCACGAGTTGCTAAGAGGAAACTCGAGAGGCATACAGGGGGCCTGGAAGGATGTGGCTCTGAAAGTTCGGCTGAAGCTCCACGCTACCGCTACGCTACTCTGAACAGCAACTGGGAGAATCCACCCGCTCCTAGCTCCATAACCTGGACGTGAGAATCCAGGGGAGTCAGTGAAACTCCCCAGGCGAGTAGGATACAAAGCCGGGTGGCGAGCCAGGAGGAACACAAGTATCAAACTCAGAAGACAGGAGGGTTAGAACACAAATGAAGTATATATAAGAACAGGTATAACATAAGCATCATAAAACTCGAGCTACACATAATACTCATAAAACATGAAATCCGATATAAAGTCCGGGAAAAGCAAATACGGTAAGGCATAGCACAAATTCATAGCTATTTAAGATGTAGGCTTTGGTATGCGTCCCATTCCACATACCTCTACTTACAACTTAAAGAGCCGGTTATTATGACACTTTATTATTACTCGTCTTACCCATATATCTAGGTATGTGGCTCGGTGTACGGCCAACTCACATACATCCATATATAAGCAAGTCGAGGTTGTTATTGGAAACAGCGGGGGTATCAACGAACTATGTTTACAGTGGGTCCCGTGCATGCCCGGGACCACGGTCCAGGATTGTTCCGTTGCATGGAAACGGAAGCCAGCCGCAAGGCTAAACAGGAGGGACTTATGTATGCCCTTATCAATCAGGAATAAGGGAGCCAGCTCTCCCCTCGGTCCCCTGGAGTACCACAGGTCAGACCGGATATAAAGTGCACAACCTAATGCCACTGTAAACACGAACACATATCGATATCCGCATGTTTCCCCCGACCCAATACAAGTTGGTCCATTTTAAGATTCAATAGTTTAATTATCACTTTACGGGAATAATCAGGAATTAGGCATGATCAGGAAATTAGGAGTACATAAGTACTATATAGTCAGGTCACTGCATGTAAAGCAGGAAACAGGTCACTGATCATGATACAAGATAATAAGGTCAAGTTCCCGTAAAGGTAATAATCACAAGTCAAGTTATCATGCTGGGTGTAAGGTGATAGCATGATAGGATGGTGATAATGAATAAGCAACCAAACATATAAGAGATTGATAATAATCAGGTGGTAAGTTATGTCAAGAGATTGATAATAGTCTGGGTAAGTCAGGTCATACCAAGAGGGTCTAGCCAAATAGTAGTATGTCAGGTGGTCAGGTGATAACACTCTAGATGTCAGGTGATATACATGTGTTAAAAGGAAACATGCAACTAACAAGTCTGAAGTAGTAGTAGGGCAAGTGTAACATAACAGTAATCCAAAGTCCAACGACCACGAAGGGTCGGCCACGCATGGTATAAGCAATAAAAGACATAGCACATGAAATAAAATACATGAAAGCTAAAGCTAGAACATGCACATAATCAATGAATAAGAAGTAAGAGGGTAGCGAGTGAGAACACTCGCCTGCATCACCGAAAAGCCGAAAGGTCCGAAATCCACGAAATCCGGGGCACGCCATAAAATATGATATATAAATATGTAGAGTGAAGAGGAGAGAGAAAGAGAGAAGGGAAGTGAAGATGGTGTTTGTCAAGTGACAAGTCAAGTAATACCAATAGATGAGGTAAGTCTAGAGGGTAAGGTCCATGTTCAAGAAAGGAATCAACTATAACAGATAGGCAAAGTTAGTCGACTAGAATGGATGAGTAGTCGACTAATAGTGGACTCAAGTCGACTAACAGTCTGGTTAGTCGACTAAAACTGGGTTCCAGAGAGTTGGATTTCTGATTTAGGAAGAGTTAGTCGACTAGGATAGAAGGAGTAGTCGACTAACAGTGATCTCAAGTCGACTAACAGATACGTTAAGTCGACTAATGCTGAGTAACAGAAGGTTGGGTTTTGATTCAGGGAAAAGTTAGTCGACTGGATGAATTGAGTAGTCGACTAACAGACATGACAAGTCGACTAACAGTTATGTTAAGTCGACTAAATCTGTGATACAGAGAGTTGATGTTTTGGCTCAGGAAAAGTTAGTCGACTAGATGAAATGGGTAGTCGACTAATAGTGATTTCTAGAGAGAGAAAATGTAGAGAGAGAAAGGGATATCCTAGAGAGAGAAAATGGGGATTTTTAGAGAGAGGAAACCTAGAGAGAGAAAGTGAGTGATTTTAGAGAGAATCTAGAGAGAGTAGAGAGAGAAACCCTAGAGAGAGAAAGTGAGAATTTTTAGAGAGAGAAAGTAGAGAGAGAAAGAGAAGGAGAGAGAAAATTTGGAGAGAGAAAGTGCTTGCAGTGAGAGAGAGAATGAGAGAGAGAGATGAGGGAGAAGAGAGAGATGAGAGAGAGAGGGAACAAGAGAGAGAGAGAGAGAGAGAACAAGCAGAGAGAAAGAGAGAGAGAGATTAAGGGGGCAGAGGGCTGCTGCCCCCCCTCTCAGTACAGGGGCCGCCGGCGGCGGTCCTGGCCGCCGGCGCGCCCAACAGAGCAGGAGAGAGGGGAGGCCGCGCCTCCCCTCCACACGAAGTGGCCGCCGGCGGCTGTCCGGGCCGCCGGCGTGCCCAATCAGAGGGAGAGAGGGGAGGCTGCGCCTCCCCTCCACAGACAGGGGCCGCCGGCGGCGATCCTGGCCGCCGGCGTGCTCCACAGAGAGGGAGAGAGAGAGGAGTGAAGGGGAGAAGAGAGGGGGAGAGAGGGAGATCTGAGAGAGAGAGAAGGGAGAGGGGGAAACTGGCCCCCCTTCTCCGGCCAGTGGCCGCCGGCGGCGGTCCTGGCCGCCGGCGAGGCCAACAGAGAGAGAGGGAGAGGGTCGGCGGCGGTCGCTGGGCGCCAGCAAGAGAGGAAGGAGAGAAGAGGGAAAAAGGAAAAAGGAAAAAGAAAAAAAAGAAAAGGAAAAAGAAAAAAGAAAAGGAAAAGAATAAATAAAAAGGGATGGGAGATGATGTGATGGGAGATGGGGGTGGTTGGGTTGTCAGGTTGACTTTTGGGGAAGGAAAAAGAAAAGGAAATGGAGAAAGAGAGAGAAAGAAATAATATTATTAAAATAGGGTAAAAATCCGACTGTTTCGGAATCGTTCCGAAAAATCCTCAAAAATAGAAAATAATATTTTAAGATGCTCGGTGAAATCGGATTCGAGAAATTTAATGTAGATTTCAAATTAAAAATCCTGGAATCTTCCGGCGATACCGGTCGACACCAAAACCGGTGAATTTTCGATAAATTTTGAAAAATCTCAAAAAATGAATTTAGATAGAAAATGATATTATAAGATGTATCGTGAAAGCCGTTTTAAGAAATACTTTATAGTTTTAAAACTAAAAATCCCGGAATCAGTTAACTACCGACTCCGATGGAAATTTCATAAATTCATAAAATCCTCAGAAAAAGAATGTAGGTAGAAAATATGATTCTAAGAAATAATGTCTAAAGGATCATTTAGAAATTCCAAACCGTTTAAGAATTAAAAATCTAGGAATCGGTCAGCGGCACTAGCCGACTCCGGTTTTGAAGAAATTCATTTTAATTCCAGAAAAATCTAGAAAATCATAGAAAATATATAATAATGGAAAATAATATTTAAAACTAAATCGGTCAAATCTAATCACCGGAAAGACCAAATCGAATAATATACTATAATCGAGTTCCTGGTTCGGACTGGGACTGACTCCGAGTCCACGAATCCAAATCCAAGACAAAACAATCATATAAGGAATTCATAAAGCAAAACAAATACAGGAAACAAATCGAAAAATACGATCGGAAAATCTGAATACGCAACTAAGTACGTATTCCGGGAACGGGGTATTACAGTATCCGTGGTCAGCCCGACTCTTGCGCCAACAAGGGGATCGGGGAGCACTTCGGATGATGATATCATGGAGCTTTTGACACGCCAGGCAGTGCAGCAGTTCCTTAGCTCGACGCGAACATGCATCGGCTTCGTCCTGACTAGGGGTAGCTCTCTTGAGTTCGCCCAGATGTTTCTCGGGAACCAGGTCGAGAACATCAAATTGGCCGGAGGCCCTTCACTAGCTCAGGCAAGTCAGCTGCTGGTGGATCAGCTGGGACAGCACCTGAGGGAGCTTCGATCCCTGGAGGACGATGCCGGTTCATCTCATGAAGCCCAAGAAGCGCTGAATAGGCTCCTTGTCGCTCAAGAGCAGGAGCAAAAAGAGGTGGAGGAAAAGATAGCCGATAACACTCGCCTCCTTGAACGTGTCCAGGCTGATCACCAAAGGCTGGCAATTGAGTCCGAGGAGTCAGAGACGATCATACAGGCTGCAAAGCAGGCTATACTTGACTCTCGGGCTGTTATAGCCAGAGCTGAGGCCATGATCATCTTCAATGAACAGAGGCTTGCTACCTCTGAAAAGAGGTTAGCAGAGTTAGAGGTTGCCAAGGCGCAAGCTGAAGCGGACCTCTCTGTTCGTTCGTCCGAGCTGGAATCCCTCCGAGTGCAAGCGCATGGATTTTTGTCTGAAACGGATCTGTGGGCCCGAGCTCTCATGGAGGTTGAGAAGGCGCGCCAACATAAGATACATCACCTTAGAGAGCAAATCCGTTCTTTGGCGGACCAAGACTTGTAGCCTTTTCTTTTTCCTCTTTTTTTTTTAGACAAGGACACTCTGTTCACTAAGAGTGTTTTGTATTAACTTTTATCATTTTTGATATAATAAAAGTCTTTGAAGTTTTTTGGTTCCACCTCCTTTGCTGCCTTGCTGTGGATGAATTCGACCTTTTGATCACAATCTTTGATTAACTGACTGTGAATGCTGAACTTAGGTGAGACTAAGTTCTTTAAATGAAATGCGGCGTTCGACCCATAGGACCTTAGGCAGGACTAAGCCCTTTTGACGAGACGCGGCATTGGTTCATAGGGACTTAGGTGGAACTAAGTCCTTTTGATGAGACGCAGCGTCAATCCATAGGGAGACGCGGTCATAAGTTCATAAGAACTCAGATAGAACTAAGTCCTTTTTGATGAGACGCGACATTGATCCGTGGGGACAAGCGCGGCTTTGAGTAACGCGAATTTGTCCTGTCAATGAAGAAGCGACTTGAGCGGATGCGAGGGACGCAGCCTTGTGTATTTTCCACTAATCTCAGAATGGACTAAGTGCTTTCCCTTAGAAAGGGTCCCGTTTGCTGAAGGGACGCGACTTTGAGTCACGTGGACGCTCCTTTAAAACGCGGGTGAACGCCTTCCAATTTGAGAAAGGTGACGCGGATTCTTGGACGCGGCTTTCCCATTTGCGTTTAATGCAGCCGGACGCGGCTTTCCTATCTGCGTTTAATGCGGCCTGACTTAAAGATTTTATGAGATCTTTGACCGTCAAGTCTTCGCTGACGATTGAACGTCAAGTCTTCACTGACGATTGGGAAACCGGGTCATCCGTTATTTCCCGAAGCAGTTGTCCACGCATCGGTTTTTCATTGGACTTGGGCGTTAATGCCCTTTAATGCAAAATCGGCGCTGACGGTTTGAGATCAGCGCCTGCGATGCTTCCCGAAGCGACGTTCCACGCGTCAGCCTCCCATTGGGCTTTGACGGTCGTGCGGTCATTAAGGCCGACGGTTTTAATTAATGAACCATTAATGACCGTTATCAGGAGTTGCCTATAAATAGGACTCACCCCCTCTCTTTAACAGCGGCTGCTTAGACCGTGCTCTGTTTGAGAACGAGTACTCTGAGGGACTCTGCCTTCTCCCTTCAAGGACCCTATCAGGGGTTTCCCTCCATGGATGAAGGTGCCTCTGTGGATTAAGATGACCCAGAGCTTTCATGCTTCTGTTTGGTCTCTTCAATGGATTACCACTGTCAAGTGATTTCAATGGCAGGAAGCGTCTCTTTGAGCACTTTTTACGTCCGCGTCTCAACGCAGATAGTTCAACTCTTAACAGAGGCTTCTGCGGGTATGCCATGCCCACTTACCATGACATTTTAGATCCAACTAAGTTTGAATTTCAGTATACCCCTTAAAGAGATATCATCTGGATCTTCTTGTGAAGTCGTGGTTGGTGCATTCCTTTTGAAATTTGCGCCACCGACTTAAACTTCCTTGGACGCGAGTACAGAAGTCTTTGGTACTTGGCCGCGGCTTTACTCATGAAGCTCGCGTTTTAAGGCCACTGACTTGGATGAATTCCAACTCGGGTTGAAGGCTTCAGACCCGAATCTTGCAACTCCTGTTCCTCCAACAGAGAGATGGCAGTTTTCGGCGTTTGATTCTCTGCGCACCTTGTATCTTAGACGCGGATGTGGAGTTAAGTCGCGTTTGCATTCTGTGTGTGTCACAGTCTCGCTCGCGTCTGTTTTTATTGTCGCAGGACTCTGGCTCGCTGCGCGGATCATTCCCGCGTCTGCGGCCTTTGAAATAGCCGCGTCTGTGACTTAGTTTTCTTCTGTTGAAGTGTACTAAGCTCTGAATTGTCTGATTCCCTGTTTGCTTTTTTTTTTTTTGCAGGTAGGCTTGGTCATTCTTCTTCATGTTCGCTAAGTCCGTGGGAGAATATATCGGACGGCGAACTTGTTCGATGTTCGTCCACAAGGGAATATATTATGGTCCTCGTCGTCCACAAGGGAATATATTATGTCCCTGACGAGGAATCGACTCTCGCCAAGGTCTCTTCAGATCCACTGCACCAATCATGCCTGCTGGCAAGAGATGGTCAGGGTAAGTATGGCGGCGAGGAGGTTACGGTGGACACGGCGGCAGATAGGATCCTCTTCCTCTCCCATTCCAGAAGTGACATCGAGGACTTTCCATGTCTGCTGGATGGCCTGCTGGGGAAAGGGATGCTTATGAACGAAGGGTTGCCGGACTTTCTGCTGCCACCGGACCTCAAGAACACCATTGCTCTTAGCTTAGTCAGCTAGGGCTCTTTCGATGTTTACATCATGCACCATTCTGTACTTGTAATCAGATGCGGCTTCAAGGAGTGAGTGCAACCTCGGAGAGAGAGAGGGACTTCTTTGTACTCCTTAATTGTAACACTCCATCTTATTGTAAGAGAGCGTTTTGACTGTAACACTCAATCTTATTGTATAAGAGAGCGTTTTTTTGTATCACTTTCATATGCCTGGAAATAAATAAAAGTGACACTTCTCTTTTTGCCTCTTTCATTGTCTTGAACTTTTTTGTCTTTAGTTAGACGCATAGAAGCAAAGAGTCTTTGACTTTGTCAAAATTATGATGGTAATTTTAATAAGTCAAACTTTGTGGAGAAAGATCCTATTTCAGGAACTCTCACGATACTGTCAGAGGTGTAATATTAACTTGACAGAGATGAAATTTTTGATGGACCTGCCACTTTATAAGAGAAAGTGACAAGTAGAATTGGTACCCCCAGGGAGGGTGAACTTTTATCAAGTGTTTGGGATTAACTTGATCGAGCTCAACTGGGGATTTGATGGAAACACTGTTGATGGTGTAGTATTAACCTAACAATGTTTTTAGGTAGACTTGTTATTCTGTTGAAGAGAATAACAAGTGGGACTAGACTCGTGGGGAATCTAGGAAAGTTTGTTACCGTCAGAGGTGTGATATTAACTTAACGGGTTGGAAGTGGTCTTGTCAGAAGTGTAATGTTAACTTGACAAGGATGTGAGTCAGAGGTGTGATATTAACTTAACTCAGAAGTGTCACTGTCATAGGTGTAATGTTTAACTTGACAGTGAGGGTAATGCTAGAGGTGTAATGTTGAACTTAGCATTGGTCATCTCGGCTTGCATAAGGGAGTCTGAGGGAAAGTCATGGCCATAGGTGTATTGTTGAACTTAGCAATGACTTGATGCTAGAGGTGTGGTGTTAACTTAGCATCATCCATTTCAGCTTCGGTGTGGAAGTCTGAAGAAAAGTGACTGTCAGAGGTGTAATATTAAACCTGGCAGAAACTTGATTACTGTTTAGAGGTATGGTGTTAAACTTTAACAGTAATTTGTCAGAGGTGTGATATTAGCTTGACAAAGATTGACTCATGATAAGAGTAATTTGAGGGCCTGTCATTCTATTGGCGAGAATTGACAAGTGAAAATTTGAAGTGCCAGAGGTATAGTGTTAACTTGGCAAATTTGAAAATTTGATACTCCGTGTAGAGTTGACAAACAAAATTTGTACTTGACAAGGAATATTGAAAAGTTTCCATTACCAGAGGTATAGTGTTAACTTAGTAATGGTTGTATTTTGTAGACCTACCATTCTGTGGATGAGAATTGGTAAGGGATTTTGGAGGAAGGAATGGAGCCAAGTCCACTTAGGATTTTTAGCAAACCCTCAGCTGTCAACGGATTTGAGGTGCCTTTACCAACTACCGTTTGAGTTGGGCTAGCCATGCTATTCCCCTCAGCATGATGAGTTGTCGAAGACTTATGTTGGCTTAGAAGCCAACATTTTCTTTTATCCTTAGCCGTCGGGGGCGTCGGATGTTATAATGAAGAAATTCTTCTTACTTTGATCAGAGGTGTACTTTTAACTTGATCAGCGGGAGAATACCATCTAAGGATAGTATTTCTTCAGGAACCTGCCATTGATCGGCATCATGAGTGTATCGCCATTCGAGGTTATGAGGCGATATGACCCATTTGAGTAGACTGACTCTACTACAAATGGTCCTTCCCATTTGGGTTGGAATTTTCCTTTTGTCTTGTGCGTCATTACCATGGGTCTTCTGACGGCTAAGACAAGATCGCCTTTCTTGAAGGTTCGCACTTTAACTTTCTTGTTGAAGGCTCTGGTAATTCGAGCTTGGTAGAGCTCGATTTGCTGTTGGGCCTGCAGACGTTTATCATCTAAGGCCTCCAGTTCCTGGAGTCGCTATTGATGCTTCTCCTCTGTTGTCATCTCCGCTGTCAAGGCGACGCGTAGAGATGGAATTTGGATCTCTAGTGGGAGCACGGCTTCACACCCATAGACCAAAGAAAATGGCGTAGTTTTAGTTGGGGTTCGCACAGTTGTGCGGTAAGCCCATAAGCATTCACCCAACTTGTCGTCCCAGTCTCGTTGACTTTTCGAGACGAACTTTTTGAGAAGCTTGCCAATAGTCTTGTTGAAAGCTTCTGCGAGGCCATTAGCGGCAGGATAGTATGCCGTTGAGGACACACTCTGGATTCTGAACTTAGCGCAGAATCTCTGGAAAGCCTGGCTGATGAACTGAGGCCCATTGTCATGGACAATTCGCCGAGGTACACTGAAACGGTAAATAACGTGGTGTTTCACGAACTTGATCACGTTCAACGACTTGACTTCCTTCAAGGGAATGGCCTCAGCCCACTTAGAGAAGTAATCGGTTATTGTCAAAATAAATCGATGTCCTTTTGACGATGGTGGGCTGATAGGACCAACCACGTCCATGCCCCACATTTCAAATGGCCAGGTAGAGGCCGTAGAGTGGAGGTACCCTGGTGCTTGATGGATGAAATCGCCGTGCACTTGGCAGGCGTGACATCTCTTGGCATAAGTGACGGCATCGGCAATCATCTTGGGCCAGTAGTAACCCAATCTTTGGAGTCGATGTGCCAGTTTTGGGCCAGGTTGATGGGCTCCACACATGCCGTCGTGGGCTTCTTTCAATACCTCTTGAGCCTCCTTTGGTGAGAGGCACCGGAGCAAGATCCCGTCATGCGATCGACGATACAATGTTCGCGTAATCGCATTATAATAGAATTTGGGGGCTTTCCTTCTAATGGCAGCCGCCTCTCTGGTGTCTTCAGGCAGAATGCCGTATAAGACGAAATCAATGTAGGAAAATCGCCAGTCTCTAAGCTCTAGACCGGTTGATGCTTCAAGTGCTTCTTCGCGGTGACGACCTCCCGTTGACTCCTGATAGTCCTCGAGAGCATTTCTCGGGCAATACAGGTCGTGGCTGTAGACGAATATCTTCTCCATTGCTCCAGCTGGAAGAGATAAGGAGGCAGCCAGGGATGCGAGTGCATCTGCGTGCGCATTTTGCCTGCGCGGTATATGGTCGATGTAGAAGCTTGTAAACCCCTCGGCCATGCGGATAGTCGCGTTGTAATAGGGTACTAAGTCTTCATGTCTGACTTCGTACTCCCCGCGAACTTGGCTGACGATGAGCTTGGAGTCGCCATATGCCTCGAGATTTTTAACGCCAATCTCATCGGCGAATTGCATCCCAATCAAAAGAGCGTTGTACTCCGCCACATTATTGGAACAAGGCTCAGTTAATGAGACAGCTCGGGGAATCACATAATTTTGTGGGGATACGAGTACTACTCCTACCCCTGCTACTACGTGTCCCTTCGGGCTTGTTCTTGATGCACCGTCGAAGAAAAGTTGCCATACTTGACTTTCGAACGATGTTTGAGTCAGGCAGACTTCAGCAACTTCATCTGGGAGATCCTCATAGACTTTGGCTGCCCTCGGATCTGGGTGCTCAGCTAGGAAATCCGCGACTGCTTGTCCCTTAATGGCCTTTTGTGGTAAAAAGCGCATCTCATATTGGGAGAGCAATATGGTCCATTTTGCCAGTCGGCCATTTAGCGATGAAGGTTTAGTCATAAGTAACCTCAGGGGGTTGACTTTTGATATTACGTTTATAGTTTGGCCTACAAGATAGTGTCGCATTTTCTGGATAGCGAACACCAGTGCCAAACATTCCTTCTCGATCGGGTTATACCGATGTTCGGCTCCGATCATTGTGTTGGCCCAAAGGCCTTTCACTCTAGTTTTGATGATGATTAACTCATGTAGTTATGTGTACTAATTATCTTGTGATTTTAGTTTCAGTTTATTAATCAAGATATTAGTTGGTGTTTAGCTTCAACAAGATGAATTGGAAGCTTGCACATGTTGATTCAAGAGCCCGCGCATCAAAGATCATACATTGCACTTGCTCGGTGAATCAAGAGTTTTTGGATCGAGCCTACTTGGAGATTGCGCTCTAGCTTGGAGATTGCGCTCTACAAGAAGACTTAGGTATCCATAGTTTTAGTTTGGGTTTAGATCCTAATTGTAAAGATTAGAATAGTATGATAAGCTCAAGTTCACAACACACACCTTTCATGTTTTGATTTTCGATTTTAGGTTTAACCGATCTTGGTTTTCATGAATAGATTTTTTATCAAAACAAGTTTACATGGTTTATGTATATTAGATTTGTTCTATATACATGCATGCTTCAATTGTTTAGACAAACTTTGTTTGATAATCTATTCCATGTGTTTTATGTTTTGGTATTTACAACAAAACATATTTTTGGACTTAATGACAAAAATCATGATATATATATATATGTTTCTTGTATATTGAATTTCTATTCATATACAATATACTTCAAAGTGTTTAAATATCATATTTTTGTATCATGGATAAGTTTTTAGACAATGTGTATTTTCTATTCAAAATACAAGGTTTTAGAAAATACGGTTTTTGGTTTTTGGTAAAATTTCTATGACACAAAAATAGTCAAATATGTTTGAAATTTGTGTTAGGATTTTTAACACAAGTTTGTATTTCAATATAAAATGATAAAACTATTTTTGTGAAATTTTAGAGATTTTGTGGGATTTATTATAATATTTTTCCCCAGATTTCAGACCTGATTTTTGTCTGCCAGGCTTGGCCGGTCGACTGGTACGGTCGACCGCACCAAAGAAGCCAGTCGACCGTTCCGGTCGACCGACGTGCACGGATACGTGCACGCTGGCTGACTCTGTATCCGGTCGACCGAAGCGGTCGACCGACGGAGAGCTGTTGGCTCTCAGGAATTCTCGGTCGACCGAGGCGGTCGACCGGTAGCCACAACGGTTCAGAATTTGACCGTTGGGCGGTCGACCGGGCCGGTCGACCGGCAGGGTAAATCTGGCAAATATTCTGTAAACGGCTAGTTTTCTAAATTGCCTATAAATACCCCATTTGAGAGAGTTTTTCTCTAAGAATTTTTGGGCTAAAATTTTCTATCTCTCTGGTGTTTTTGCTGCAAGAAAAAAATAGGTTTTTGGATTCAAAGTGAACAATCTTTTGTGTTTTTGATTAGGGTTTGAAAAACCAAAGAAAAGGGATTTTGGGAAAAGCTTTTGTTTGAACTTCTATATCTTGATTTCATTTGTTTCCCAAAGGTTTTTCTTTGAGTTGCTGGTTTCATATCCCTTGGTTTTCTCCACTCTTGAGCTAAAAATCTACTATCTATATCTATAGGTTATTTGTGTGGAAGAAGAAGTTGTTTGTGGTTGTTGTTGTGACCACCAAGTTGTAACCCAATCTTTTCTTAGCTTTGTGCTTTGGGTTGTATCCCTCTAGTTGAGAGGTGATCCTTGTATTGGTTGGTGATTGGGAGTTTGTTGTATTGGTTTGGAATTTGCCTCAAGGAGGAGGTTGTGATTGTTGGAGTTTGCCTCAAGGAGGAGGTTGTGTTGGTTGGCTTGGATTTGTGCCTCAGGGAGGAGGTTGTAAAGAGAGGAGTTGGGTACTCCTTGTAAAGGGTCCTAAGTGGACGAGCTAGTGGAAATCCTTCGTGTGTCGAAGGCGGGGATGTAGAGCTGGGTGCTCGAACCTCGATAACATATATTTGTGTTTGCGCTTGATCCATTGGCTCTCTCTCTACTCTCTCTTTACTTTGTACCTTGCATTTATTTACAATTCTCATTCATATTTGCCTGGATTGGTTGTGTGCATCACTTGTTGATAGCACTTGAGTGTAATTTGCATTAAGTTTTTAAATTCCGCATTTAGTTCATAGATTAGCATTGTCACCTATTCACCCCCCCTCTAGGTGACTTTTCAATTGGTATCAGAGCTAGTGCTCCTGATATTTAGGTTTAACCACCTAGGAGTGATCTTGGTTTGCTAATCTTCACTTGCATTTTCATTTGCACTCATACTAGTTTGCACTCATGGCTAGCCCTCCTATGTTTGACCATTTTAGATTTGACTCTTGGAAGGTTGACATGATTAGACATCTAAAAGGACTAGGACATTTAGTTTATCAAGCCATCACTATAGAATCCCTCCCTAATAGTAGCAAGCATAAGAAGGCCAATGCATTAGCCCTTAGGACACTTCTAGCATCTCTAAATGAACATCTTTTACCTATTTTTGATCGCTATGATTCGGCTTTTGCAGTTTGGAGCATCTTAACGTCTCCCGAGCTTCCAAGGATCATCAACAATTTGAGGAGATCCAAGAGAGACATGTCCAAAGATAAATGCTTCATGGTCCAAGGGAAAGACTCCCTTGAGGTACACTCGGATTCCCCTCTTGATGATAGCTCTAATTCTTATTGTCATGGTTGTTTTGAGGTTCAAACTTTAAATATGGAACTTACTCAAAAGCTTGAAAAATTCTTAGAAAAACACAAACTTTTGAAAGAGAATAATCTTGTTTTGAAATTTTGAAAAATGAATTAAAGGATTTATGTTCTAATTTTGAAGTGATTTTGCAAGAAAAAGAAGAGATCACTAGTGAACGTGACTCACTACAATCTCAACTTGAACTTGCACTTAAAGAGATTGAAGATTTGAAAAACAAAAATGGTTTTGATGATGTTGTAGAACACAATGAGGTTTTGTCTTCTAGATTGGATCTTGTTTTCAAAGAAAATCTTACGTTGAAAAATAAAATTGATTCAATTACAAAGGAATTGGATTTGGTTTTGATTAAAAATAAATCTTTACAAAATGAGATTGATATTCATGTTTGTCATGCTAATGTAGCTTCTACTTCTTGCACTCCTATAGCATGTTCCACTTTGTCTTCTAGCATAGAAAATGATATAAACAATTTGAAGAAAAGTGTTGATTGTTTGGGCTCCACTTTGAGCCATTGTGCCATGAATCACACACGATTGGAAACCTTGGTTCGCAAGAAACAAGTTCCAACCTTGCATGCACACCCATCTAGGCATACACATGCTTTTCATGATCACCACCATCATATGTATGCTCACGTGTACACATGTACACATTGTGGTCGAAAAGGCCACCTTGCTAGATTTTGTTATGATCGCATTTATCATGAAAATTTAGCAACTAATTATGTTTGGGTTAGAAAAGATACTAACTCCCGTGGACCCACAAAGAAATGGGTACCAAGATCCACCTCTTTGACTTTTGATTAGGTGGGAGCTCTCGCGTCACGTGAGGGTATTGGTGCCTTGAGGTGGATGCATTCTAAGCTAAAAGGAGAACCATTTGGATGCTTCACTCTCAAGGAGATTTGGTGGGAGGACCACCGTGTTTTGGAGAACTAGAGGTGCAACTTCATTGGTTTTTGTATCATCTCTAACTCCTAATGTTTTATTTGCATACTTTCCATATTCATCTTTTATAGCATGTCATGTTTTGTTGTTCATTATGCTTGTGCCTTGATTCATTAGATTAATGTTATACATGTTTAGTTCCTTAAGCACCCATGTTTCATATGGATCTATATTTAGTGCTCTCACCTTGTTTAAACTAACATGTATGCTTTAGATCTAATGTACATGCATATGCACAATGATCATATGATATTCATGATTCTATGATTTCGTGTTTTAATGATTCATGTGTTGATTAGTATGTTCATGGCTATACATGTATTGCAATTTGTGATCACCATTGTTTATATGATTCCATATTTTGTGTTTTCACAATTGTTTTGATATTATGTATATCTTGATTCTTATAGCATATGAATTTACATAAGGATCATTTTTAGAATAATTGTTGATTTATGACTTGTTTTATACTTTATGATTTGAATATATGCTTAGATGTTAGTTTTCATGAAAACTAGGAGTTATACTTGTACATAGGATGGGCCACAAATAAACCTTTAAATATGTTTGTGCTTGGATGCCTATTTGTACCCATTAGATGTGCTAGTATAGTCTAGTTTTGATGATTCATGCATTCTAACTTGTATTCCCATTTTTGGATATGATTGTATGATCATGTGTTTTAACTTTATGTATATGTCTATCTAGTCCAAACTATTGACTATACATATACATCCTTGAGCCACGTGCATTCATGCATATACTTTGTGGACTCATCATGTTTAGGATATGTATGTATGCGTTGGTTTGTATATGACATACATATGCCTTGAAGTATAAATTGTGTTTTTATGAAAATTTTGATTTTTCATGGTTTCATGTTTTTCTAAGGAATTTCACATGAGCTTAATTGAATATTTTCATGATTGATATGTGTCACATAACACTTGTTCACTCACTTTATTGTTTACTCATGATTTGTTTTCATGAGACTATGATATGAGCTTTATGAACTTTGAGTGTTTAGTGCCATGTGATTTACATGTATTTCATGAAAAACTATTTTGTTTTCATTTCCCTATTTGAAGGATCTCGTTCTAGTTTTTCTAGATTTTCCAAAACTAGTTTGTGTTCTTCACTTTTGGTAGAGATTTTCAAACTACACTTTCAAATCTATTTTTTTGAAAACCCCTACCTTCAAAGGGTGGTTGGATGGGAGATCATGTTCATGTATGCTTTATAATGAAAATCATTTTAAACTTGCACATGATTGGGTGGTAGTGAATATGAGATATACACTTGATCTTATTGTTGTTTCAATTGGTATCATTGAATTCTTTCAATTGGTATCTAATCTTGACATCCTTTTGTATACTCATATATGTTTTGTTTTATATATATGTATGCATACACTTCATATAGTATCAATTTACAATTGGTATCTATTTCTTACATACATATATAGATGATTTATTTGTGCTTCAAGATATATGCACAAATTTTGCTTATGATAAGCTTGATTTTTTTTAATGACCATCATTTTCAATTGATTTAATTTTCAATTGGTTTCTTTATACAAGCATTATCATTATCTTGCTTATGCTAAGCTTGAGCTTTAACATTATTTCAATTGACTTAGTCTTCAATTGGTATATTATTTCTAGCTTAAGCATATGTTTAGTTGGCATTCCATAAAGGGGGAGAAAACTCACATTTCAATTTTTCAATTGGTATTTAGTTTACCATTGGTTTTGTTTCCCACTCCCTAACTTTATGAGAAAAAAAAATGATTTAAGAATGATTATTGATTTTTAATTGGTATCATATGCTTATAAAGATATATATCTTCAATTGGTATCAAGATGCATTTGTTCACTCAAATTGGTATCAATGTGTTTTTCAATTGGTATCATGTGTTTTATTTTCAATATGTTTTAATTTCAATTGGGATCATATTTGTTTTCAATGCCCCTCTTACTTTCAATTGGTAATTGGTAGGCATTTCTTAAATGTTTTTATGATCACTTTCTATTGATATCATAATGCACTTCTTTGACATTTTTTTAATTGGTATCATTTTTGGTTTCACCCCTTGAAGTAGTTTGTTTATTCTTTGTTTCATATATTTAGGGGGAGAAGAATTCATATCTTTTTGTTTTTACCCCTTTGTTGATGATTGACAAAAAGGGGGAGAAGATTTATTGGAGTTGATATGCATGATTTTTCAGTTTTATGTTCATTTCATCTCCATTGGTATTGGTATCAAGAGCATTATGAGTTTTGTTTTTATTAGTATCCATTGGTATCAAGAGCATGTTTTGGTAATTTAGTTGTTTTGTTTTAATTGGAATCAATAGCATGTTTCATATGCATATTCATTTTATGTCAAGAACCTTGTTTATATGCATCTTATTGTTTGTTTATTCCTATGCATGAGTTAAGGGGGAGCTTCTTTGAAGCTTTACTTTAATCCATGCATATATAACTCCATGAGTTTTGTCATCATCAAAAGGGGGAGATTGTTGGCCCAAAGGCCTTTCACTCTAGTTTTGATGATGATTAACTCATGTAGTTATGTGTACTAATTATCTTGTGATTTTAGTTTCAGTTTATTAATCAAGATATTAGTTGGTGTTTAGCTTCAACAAGATGAATTGGAAGCTTGCACATGTTGATTCAAGAGCCCGCGCATCAAAGATCATACATTGCACTTGCTCGGTGAATCAAGAGTTTTTGGATCGAGCCTACTTGGAGATTGCGTTCTAGCTTGGAGATTGCGCTCTACAAGAAGACTTAGGTATCCATAGTTTTAGTTTGGGTTTAGATCCTAATTGTAAAGATTAGAATAGTATGATAAGCTCAAGTTCACAACACACACCTTTCATGTTTTGATTTTCGATTTTAGGTTTAACCGATCTTGGTTTTCATGAATAGATTTTTTATCAAAACAAGTTTACATGGTTTATGTATATTAGATTTGTTCTATATACATGCATGCTTCAATTGTTTAGACAAACTTTGTTTGATAATCTATTCCATGTGTTTTATGTTTTGGTATTTACAACAAAACATATTTTTGGACTTAATGACAAAAATCATGATATATATATATGTTTCTTGTATATTGAATTTCTATTCATATACAATATACTTCAAAGTGTTTAAATATCATATTTTTGTATCATGGATAAGTTTTAGACAATGTGTATTTTCTATTCAAAATACAAGGTTTTAGAAAATACGGTTTTTGGTTTTTGGTAAAATTTCTATGACACAAAAATAGTCAAATATGTTTGAAATTTGTGTTAGGATTTTTAACACAAGTTTGTATTTCAATATAAAATGATAAAACTATTTTTGTGAAATTTTAGAGATTTTGTGGGATTTATTATAATATTTTTCCCCAGATTTCAGACCTGATTTTTGTCTGCCAGGCTTGGCCGGTCGACTGGTACGGTCGACCGCACCAAAGAAGCCAGTCGACCGTTCCGGTCGACCGACGTGCACGGATACGTGCACGCTGGCTGACTCTGTATCCGGTCGACCGAAGCGGTCGACCGACGGAGAGCTGTTGGCTCTCAGGAATTCTCGGTCGACCGAGGCGGTCGACGGTAGCCACAACGGTTTAGAATTTGACCGTTGGGCGGTCGACCGGGCCGGTCGACCGGCAGGGTAAATCTGGCAAATATTCTGTAAACGGCTAGTTTTCTAAATTGCCTATAAATACCCCATTTGAGAGAGTTTTCTCTAAGAATTTTTGGGCTAAAATTTTCTATCTCTCTGGTGTTTTTGCTGCAAGAAAAAAATAGGTTTTTGGATTCAAAGTGAACAATCTTTTGTGTTTTTGATTAGGGTTTGAAAAACCAAAGAAAAGGGATTTTGGGAAAAGCTTTTGTTTGAACTTCTATATCTTGATTTCATTTGTTTCCCAAAGGTTTTTCTTGAGTTGCTGGTTTCATATCCCTTGGTTTTCTCCACTCTTGAGCTAAAAATCTACTATCTATATCTATAGGTTATTTGTGTGGAAGAAGAAGTTGTTTGTGGTTGTTGTTGTGACCACCAAGTTGTAACCCAATCTTTTCTTAGCTTTGTGCTTTGGGTTGTATCCCTCTAGTTGAGAGGTGATCCTTGTATTGGTTGGTGATTGGGAGTTTGTTGTATTGGTTTGGAATTTGCCTCAAGGAGGAGGTTGTGATTGTTGGAGTTTGCCTCAAGGAGGAGGTTGTGTTGGTTGGCTTGGATTTGTGCCTCAGGGAGGAGGTTGTAAAGAGAGGAGTTGGGTACTCCTTGTAAAGGGTCCTAAGTGGACGAGCTAGTGGAAATCCTTCGTGTGTCGAAGGCGGGGATGTAGAGCTGGGTGCTCGAACCTCGATAACATATATTTGTGTTTGCGCTTGATCCATTGGCTCTCTCTCTACTCTCTCTTTACTTTGTACCTTGCATTTATTTACAATTCTCATTCATATTTGCCTGGATTGGTTGTGTGCATCACTTGTTGATAGCACTTGAGTGTAATTTGCATTAAGTTTTTAAATTCCGCATTTAGTTCATAGATTAGCATTGTCACCTATTCACCCCCCCTCTAGGTGACTTTTCAATTGGTATCAGAGCTAGTGCTCCTGATATTTAGGTTTAACCACCTAGGAGTGATCTTGGTTTGCTAATCTTCACTTGCATTTTCATTTGCACTCATACTAGTTTGCACTCATGGCTAGCCCTCCTATGTTTGACCATTTTAGATTTGACTCTTGGAAGGTTGACATGATTAGACATCTAAAAGGACTAGGACATTTAGTTTATCAAGCCATCACTATAGAATCCCTCCCTAATAGTAGCAAGCATAAGAAGGCCAATGCATTAGCCCTTAGGACACTTCTAGCATCTCTAAATGAACATCTTTTACCTATTTTTGATCGCTATGATTCGGCTTTTGCAGTTTGGAGCATCTTAACGTCTCCCGAGCTTCCAAGGATCATCAACAATTTGAGGAGATCCAAGAGAGACATGTCCAAAGATAAATGCTTCATGGTCCAAGGGAAAGACTCCCTTGAGGTACACTCGGATTCCCCTCTTGATGATAGCTCTAATTCTTATTGTCATGGTTGTTTTGAGGTTCAAACTTTAAATATGGAACTTACTCAAAAGCTTGAAAAATTCTTAGAAAAACACAAACTTTTGAAAGAGAATAATCTTGTTTTGAAATTTTGAAAAATGAATTAAAGGATTTATGTTCTAATTTTGAAGTGATTTTGCAAGAAAAAGAAGAGATCACTAGTGAACGTGACTCACTACAATCTCAACTTGAACTTGCACTTAAAGAGATTGAAGATTTGAAAAACAAAAATGGTTTTGATGATGTTGTAGAACACAATGAGGTTTTGTCTTCTAGATTGGATCTTGTTTTCAAAGAAAATCTTACGTTGAAAAATAAAATTGATTCAATTACAAAGGAATTGGATTTGGTTTTGATTAAAAATAAATCTTTACAAAATGAGATTGATATTCATGTTTGTCATGCTAATGTAGCTTCTACTTCTTGCACTCCTATAGCATGTTCCACTTTGTCTTCTAGCATAGAAAATGATATAAACAATTTGAAGAAAAGTGTTGATTGTTTGGGCTCCACTTTGAGCCATTGTGCCATGAATCACACACGATTGGAAACCTTGGTTCGCAAGAAATAAGTTCAACCTTGCATGCACACCCATCTAGGCATACACATGCTTTTCATGATCACCACCATCATATGTATGCTCACGTGTACACATGTACACATTGTGGTCGAAAAGGCCACCTTGCTAGATTTTGTTATGATCGCATTTATCATGAAAATTTAGCAACTAATTATGTTTGGGTTAGAAAAGATACTAACTCCCGTGGACCCACAAAGAAATGGGTACCAAGATCCACCTCTTTGACTTTTGATTAGGTGGGAGCTCTCGCGTCACGTGAGGGTATTGGTGCCTTGAGGTGGATGCATTCTAAGCTAAAAGGAGAACCATTTGGATGCTTCACTCTCAAGGAGATTTGGTGGGAGGACCACCGTGTTTTGGAGAACTAGAGGTGCAACTTCATTGGTTTTTGTATCATCTCTAACTCCTAATGTTTTATTTGCATACTTTCCATATTCATCTTTTATAGCATGTCATGTTTTGTTGTTCATTATGCTTGTGCCTTGATTCATTAGATTAATGTTATACATGTTTAGTTCCTTAAGCACCCATGTTTCATATGGATCTATATTTAGTGCTCTCACCTTGTTTAAACTAACATGTATGCTTTAGATCTAATGTACATGCATATGCACAATGATCATATGATATTCATGATTCTATGATTTCGTGTTTTAATGATTCATGTGTTGATTAGTATGTTCATGGCTATACATGTATTGCAATTTGTGATCACCATTGTTTATATGATTCCATATTTTGTGTTTTCACAATTGTTTTGATATTATGTATATCTTGATTCTTATAGCATATGAATTTACATAAGGATCATTTTTAGAATAATTGTTGATTTATGACTTGTTTTATGCTTTATGATTTGAATATATGCTTAGATGTTAGTTTTCATGAAAACTAGGAGTTATACTTGTACATAGGATGGGCCACAAATAAACCTTTAAATATGTTTGTGCTTGGATGCCTATTTGTACCCATTAGATGTGCTAGTATAGTCTAGTTTTGATGATTCATGCATTCTAACTTGTATTCCCATTTTTGGATATGATTGTATGATCATGTGTTTTAACTTTATGTATATGTCTATCTAGTCCAAACTATTGACTATACATATACATCCTTGAGCCACGTTCATTCATGCATATACTTTGTGGACTCATCATGTTTAGGATATGTATGTATGCGTTGGTTTGTATATGACATACATATGCCTTGAAGTATAAATTGTGTTTTTTATGAAAATTTTGATTTTTCATGGTTTCATGTTTTTCTAAGGAATTTCACATGAGCTTAATTGAATATTTTCATGATTGATATGTGTCACATAACACTTGTTCACTCACTTTATTGTTTACTCATGATTTGTTTTCATGAGACTATGATATGAGCTTTATGAACTTTGAGTGTTTAGTGCCATGTGATTTACATGTATTTCATGAAAAACTATTTTGTTTTCATTTCCCTATTTGAAGGATCTCGTTCTAGTTTTTCTAGATTTTCCAAAACTAGTTTGTGTTCTTCACTTTTGGTAGAGATTTTCAAACAAACTACACTTTCAAATCTATTTTTTTGAAAACCCCTACCTTCAAAGGGTGGTTGGATGGGAGATCATGTTCATGTATGCTTTATAATGAAAATCATTTTAAACTTGCACATGATTGGGTGGTAGTGAATATGAGATATACACTTGATCTTATTGTTGTTTCAATTGGTATCATTGAATTCTTTCAATTGGTATCTAATCTTGACATCCTTTTGTATACTCATATATGTTTTGTTTTATATATATGTATGCATACACTTCATATAGTATCAATTTACAATTGGTATCTATTTCTTACATACATATATAGATGATTTATTTGTGCTTCAAGATATATGCACAAATTTTGCTTATGATAAGCTTGATTTTTTTTAATGACCATCATTTTCAATTGATTTAATTTTCAATTGGTTTCTTTATACAAGCATTATCATTATCTTGCTTATGCTAAGCTTGAGCTTTAACATTATTTCAATTGACTTAGTCTTCAATTGGTATATTATTTCTAGCTTAAGCATATGTTTAGTTGGTATTCCATAAAGGGGGAGAAAACTCACATTTCAATTTTTCAATTGGTATTTAGTTTACCATTGGTTTTGTTTCCCACTCCCTAACTTTATGAGAAAAAAAAATGATTTAAGAATGATTATTGATTTTTAATTGGTATCATATGCTTATAAAGATATATATCTTCAATTGGTATCAAGATGCATTTGTTCACTCAAATTGGTATCAATGTGTTTTTCAATTGGTATCATGTGTTTTATTTTCAATATGTTTTAATTTCAATTGGGATCATATTTGTTTTCAATGCCCCTCTTACTTTCAATTGGTAATTGGTAGGCATTTCTTAAATGTTTTTATGATCACTTTCTATTGATATCATAATGCACTTCTTTGACATTTTTTTTAATTGTATCATTTTGGTTTCACCCCTTGAAGTAGTTTGTTTATTCTTTGTTTCATATATTTAGGGGGAGAAGAATTCATATCTTTTTGTTTTTACCCCTTTGTTGATGATTGACAAAAAGGGGGAGAAGATTTATTGGAGTTGATATGCATGATTTTTCAGTTTTATGTTCATTTCATCTCCATTGGTATTGGTATCAAGAGCATTATGAGTTTTGTTTTTATTAGTATCCATTGGTATCAAGAGCATGTTTTGGTAATTTAGTTGTTTTGTTTTAATTGGAATCAATAGCATGTTTCATATGCATATTCATTTTATGTCAAGAACCTTGTTTATATGCATCTGATTGTTTGTTTATTCCTATGCATGAGTTAAGGGGGAGCTTCTTTGAAGCTTTACTTTAATCCATGCATATATAACTCCATGAGTTTTGTCATCATCAAAAAGGGGGAGATTGTTGGCCCAAAGGCCTTTCACTCTAGTTTTGATGATGATTAACTCATGTAGTTATGTGTACTAATTATCTTGTGATTTTAGTTTCAGTTTATTAATCAAGATATTAGTTGGTGTTTAGCTTCAACAAGATGAATTGGAAGCTTGCACATGTTGATTCAAGAGCCCGCGCATCAAAGATCATACATTGCACTTGCTCGGTGAATCAAGAGTTTTTGGATCGAGCCTACTTGGAGATTGCGCTCTAGCTTGGAGATTGCGCTCTACAAGAAGACTTAGGTATCCATAGTTTTAGTTTGGGTTTAGATCCTAATTGTAAAGATTAGAATAGTATGATAAGCTCAAGTTCACAACACACACCTTTCATGTTTTGATTTTCGGTTTTAGGTTTAACCGATCTTGGTTTTCATGAATAGATTTTTTATCAAAACAAGTTTACATGGTTTATGTATATTAGATTTGTTCTATATACATGCATGCTTCAATTGTTTAGACAAACTTTGTTTGATAATCTATTCCATGTGTTTTATGTTTTGGTATTTACAACAAAACATATTTTTGGACTTAATGACAAAAATCATGATATATATATATGTTTCTTGTATATTGAATTTCTATTCATATACAATATGCTTCAAAGTGTTTAAATATCATATTTTTGTATCATGGATAAGTTTTAGACAATGTGTATTTTCTATTCAAAATACAAGGTTTTAGAAAATACGGTTTTTGGTTTTTGGCAAAATTTCTATGACACAAAAATAGTCAAATATGTTTGAAATTTGTGATAGGATTTTTAACACAAGTTTGTATTTCAATATAAAATGATAAAACTATTTTTGTGGAATTTTAGAGATTTTGTGGGATTTATTATAATATTTTTCCCCAGATTTCAGACCTGATTTTGTCTGCCAGGCTTGGCCGGTCGACTGGTACGGTCGACCGCACCAAAGAAGCCAGTCGACCGTTCCGGTCGACCGACGTGCACGGATACGTGCACGCTAGCTGACTCTGTATCCGGTCGACCGAAGCGGTCGACCGACGGAGAGCTGTTGGCTCTCAGGAATTCTCGGTCGACCGAGGCGGTCGACCGGTAGCCACAACGGTTCAGAATTTGACCGTTGGGCGGTCGACCGGGCCGGTCGACCGGCAGGGTAAATCTGGCAAATATTCTGTAAACGGCTAGTTTTCTAAATTGCCTATAAATACCCCATTTGAGAGAGTTTTTCTCTAAGAATTTTTGGGCTAAAATTTTCTATCTCTCTGGTGTTTTTGCTGCAAGAAAAAAATAGGTTTTTGGATTCAAAGTGAACAATCTTTTGTGTTTTTGATTAGGGTTTGAAAAACCAAAGAAAAGGGATTTGGGAAAAGCTTTTGTTTGAACTTCTATATCTTGATTTCATTTGTTTCCCAAAGGTTTTTCTTTGAGTTGCTGGTTTCATATCCCTTGGTTTTCTCCACTCTTGAGCTAAAAATCTACTATCTATATCTATAGGTTATTTGTGTGGAAGAAGAAGTTGTTTGTGGTTGTTGTTGTGACCACCAAGTTGTAACCCAATCTTTTCTTAGCTTTGTGCTTTGGGTTGTATCCCTTTAGTTGAGAGGTGATCCTTGTATTGGTTGGTGATTGGGAGTTTGTTGTATTGGTTTGGAATTTGCCTCAAGGAGGAGGTTGTGATTGTTGGAGTTTGCCTCAAGGAGGAGGTTGTGTTGGTTGGCTTGGATTTGTGCCTCAGGGAGGAGGTTGTAAAGAGAGGAGTTGGGTACTCCTTGTAAAGGGTCCTAAGTGGACGAGCTAGTGGAAATCCTTCGTGTGTCGAAGGCGGGGATGTAGAGCTGGGTGCTCGAACCTCGATAACATATATTTGTGTTTGCGCTTGATCCATTGGCTCTCTCTACTCTCTCTTTACTTTGTGCCTTGCATTTATTTACATTGCTCATTCATATTTGCCTGGATTGGTTGTGTGCATCACTTGTTTATAGCACTTGAGTGTAATTTGCATTAAGTTTTTAAATTCCGCATTTAGTTCATAGATTAGCATTGTCACCTATTCACCCCCCCTCTAGGTGACTTTTCACATTGTTCTACTCAGATAGTAGATTGCTTGCTTACGTCCTTGATCGTCATTCTGAGCTAGTAGAGCTCCCAAAGAATGATCCATTGCTCGGACGTATACCAGGAAAGGCTTTCCGGATACCGGAGCTGCAAGGACTGGTGGTTGGGTAAGGTATTGTTTAATTTTCTCGAACGCTTGTTGGCAAGCGTCGTCCCAAATGAACGAGACACCCTTCTTCATTAGCTTAGTGAAGGTTTGGCACCTTCCGGAGAGGTTTGAGATGAACCTACGGATGTACGCCAATCGTCCTTGCAATCCCCTGAGTTTCTTGAGATTTCTCGGAGGTTGCATCTCCTGGATAGCGCGAACCTTTTCCGGGTCCAAGTGAATTCCGGTGGATGTTACAACAAATCCTAAGAATTTGCCACTGGCCACCCCCAGGAAGGACTTTGTGGGATTCATCTTCAATTGATGAGCCCGCATGATGTCGAAGACAACCTTCAGGTCTACTATGTGATCACCTTTAGTGCGGCTTTTTACCGCGATGTCATCAACATAACATTCCACCGTTTTGCGTATTTGCTGATGGAAATGGCGTTCATGGCCCTTTGGTATGTTGCCCCTGCATTTTTAGTCCGAAGGGCATGACGGTATAGCAATATACCCCCAATGGTGTCCTGAAGGAGGTGTGCTTTTCATCGTCAGGATATATTTTGATTTGATTGTATCCTGAGAATCCATCCATGAAGGACATTCGTTCGAATCCACAAGTATTGTCAATCATGACATCTGTGATTGGCAATGGGAATTCGTCTTTGGGACAAGCCTCGTTTAGATCACGGAAGTCGATGCAGATCCGGATCTTCCCGTTCTTCTTGGCAACTGGGACAATGTTGGCTACCCAGTCGGGATGTTGTTCTTCCCTGATGAAGCCAGAATCAATAAGTTTTCTGACTTCTGATTGAATTGCCTCCATTATTTCTGGACGGAACCGTCGCTGCTGCTGTTTGACAGGCTTTACGTCCGGATTGATGTTGAGGCGGTGCATGGCCACTTGAGGATCAAGTCCTGGCATGTCCTCATAATTCCAGGCGAAGACGTCTATATACTCTTGTACAAGAGATATTAGATCTTTCTTCTCCGAAGGTGACAGGCCGTCACTTATGAAGATGTGCTTAGGGTTAGCCCCATCTCCTAGGTTGATCTGAACAACCTTGTCTTCTGTGGGTGGCTCGCGCTGTTCAAAGCGGGTATCCCAAAGAGCATTTAAATGTTTGATCCAAGGATCTATATCGGATTGGATCATTTCTTCATTTCCATCTTCCAGGTGGCTTGTCGAAACCATGTTCACTGAAAGTTCCTTGAAGATGTTGCCGACACTGACATCTGACTCCAAGATGATGTGTCCGAAGAGTAATCGTTGCTCGACGATTCTTGAGAATCGGAGGCTGATGGACTGGAGTTGATACATAGCCCAACCCCCGGCGTGTCCGATGATAATAATCGAGGGCCTTTCCTTTTGGCACAAAGGATTGAAGCAACGTCCTCCTTCCTTTGCCGAAGTTCAGCCCGGGTTTGTTGGTCGTGTCGTACCCCATGCATCTCATTATTTTGAGCGCTTTTGGTTCGTAATGATCGAACTGAGGGGATTCTTCCTCGCCTTCCGATTCTTCGCGGGGCGTTGGTTCAGACGAGATTCGCCCAAAAAGAATTGGTTTTTGGCCTTTCCGTCTTGCTGGAACCATAAATATAGATTCTTGCGCATTACCATTGTCTTGGTATGTCTCGAAGGACGATTTCACTGGTACATGCAATGATGTTAAGGCACCCATTGCCGACCAGAGATCGTCATCTATATCAGTGCTAGTATCTGACGGTATTGAATCAGAAGCACACACAGAAAAATATGCAAAATCTAAATCTTCATTAATATACCAACCGCCTACATCATCGGTGGTATTATCGACATCGGGCTTATTAGTGCCCGTTACAAGTGGTTCTAACTCCCACAGGCACTCTTCTTTCTTAGGCTCAGTGTCAGCCTCATTACCAGAGTCTGGCTCCTCTGGTTGTGGGGCTTCATCCGTCTCCACCGGATCTTGGTACAGCAAAGAGTCGGTGAAATAATTCTCGACCCCTTTGAACGGATGCCTTTCGGCGATCAACGTCTGCACATTTCCACTCCCGTCAATGTACTTCATGACTTGGTGGAGAGTGGAGGGAACGATGGAGTTGCGGTGAATCCACGATCGTCCCAGCAATAGATTGTAGGAAGTGTCGGCGTCGATGATGTAGCATGTCACTTCCGACTTGAGGCTTCCAATCTGACACCTGAGCTTGATCTTCCCCATCGGACGGGTCTTGTTGGCATTGAACCCATAGATAGTCGTCTGGTGGGGCTCAAACGATGGGTAGGAATGCCGAGATGTTGCATGACCCGGCGAGGCATGATGCTCAACGCGGACCCTGGGTCTACCTGGATGCGGTTCACCTCGGACGATCCAATATACCCTGTGAAGTACAGGGGTCGATCATGCTTCCCTTTCACCTGCATATCATCTGTCGTGAAGGTGATGCAGGGGGCATTCTGGGAGGTGTGGAGGCAATCCTCTACATCTTCCTCCTTCGGCACCTGGGTCATGAAGACCTCAGCATTTGCCAGAGCTTCTTGCAGAGCTTCCCTGGTCGACTTTGATAGTCTAAGAAGTTCATACAAGGTAATGCGTACCGGAATGTTGGCCAACTGAGCCAGGACATCAAAGTGGTAAGGTGCCGTAGATCCTTCCACGATGCCCTTTTGAAGGGCTCGAGAAAATCGAGTCCCCTTCTGCTTCTCCACAGGTGGCTTTGTGGAGGGCCTGACTGGCTCCGCAGTTGGTTGTGGAGGGGCTACCGCCGTCTCGCCGTACTGTTTCAAGTACGCCTGTCCTGAACGGGTTCCCGCCATCGGTTGGTTGGGCTCTGCGGCCAAGACTATCGTTTCCTCCTCTGAGTCGGTCAGTGAAGGGATATCAGTCTCCGCTTCTCGAGAGGAGGCACCCACCGCATTGCAGGATGAGGCCTTTGCCTTGCCTTTGGATTTCCTGTTGGTCACAGTAGTCCACTGCTGTTCATTGACAAGGTCGGGGTGGACCCACATAATTTCCCCCTGAGGTGTAGGGACGGGTACCAAGCCTTTCTCTTGCTGCTGGTGAGGGTCTGTGTTGACCACTCTCAGCTCTCCTCTTGGAATAGGAGTTACCCCCACAGGCGTCGGAGGTTGTCTTCCGAACTGGAGGACTGACGTCACATTAGCCGTCACCTTCTTCTGCTCTGGTCGGAGCTTTAACACCTCCGCGTCAATCAGAGCCTGAAGGATGTCCTTGAAGACGTAGCAGCTTTTGGTGGGGTGTCCCAACATCCTGTGATACATGTAGTAGTTGGGATTGTCGGTGTTGCCGACTTCCTCTGGGCGCCTAGCTTCAGGGAGCTTCAGTCGGTTGCTCTTGTTGAGTAGTTTAAAGAGCGAATCGACATGTTCCTCCTTGAAGGAATATTGCTTGTTGGCGCGTGGCTGGCTTGAAGAGCCACTCGCCTTGCCTGATTGAGGTTTGGCGGGAGATTTGGTCTCCGTTGCCAAATTATCCTTCCGCTTTGTTTGGAGGGATGTGTCTGGCGCACGCCTTGTCGACCTTTCCGGCCTAGGCTTACCTTCCTCCGCTCTGACGCGGGCGACAATCTCCTCAGCCTGTTCACCTTGTTGGACTAATTGCTTCCAGGTGCGGCTTTCAGCAACTCCTATTTGAGCAAGGAGTGAGGTTTGGAGATTGTGGCGGCATGTTCCACCAGGGTGGCCTGGGTCATACCGCTTGAACACCGGAGTGCCATGTTCCGAAACCTTTCCACGAAAGATTTGACGGACTCCCCTTTTCGCTGTTTGGTAGCCAAAAGAGTTGGCATTGTGACTTCGGAGTCATCTTCGAAGAAGCGTGTTAAAAAGAGCTTCCCCAAATCACCCCAGTTCTTGATAGAACCTTCTGGGAGCTTCATAAACCATTCAAAGGCCAACCGTTTCAGGGTGCCGATGAACAGGCGTGCCAGGATGGCGTCATTATCTACTACATTCCCGGTTTGGGATTTGAAGTAGTAGATGTGCTGGTTGGGTGACCCCTTCCCATCAAAGGCTTGAAGAGTTGGAGCCTTGAACTTAGGAGGGTACGGAACCAAGTCCCATTCAGCCGGGTAGGACCGGACCACTCCTACTTCTTGGAGGTCTTTGCGATTGACAAGGGCCTCGAGGCGTCGCTCCAGTTGACTCATTCTTTTAACATGAGCCTTTCCTTGGTCTTGGTCGCCTTTTACTTGCGACGAGGACTTGGACGAACCGGAAGTAGATCGCCGCGTCTCCCCAGAAGGTTCGGAAGATGAGCTTTCTCCCTTTTTCCCTTTGCCCTTTGACTTTTTAGGAGGGGACCTCCTCCTGTCTTCGAGCAGCTGTGCAATCGCCTGCTTGAGGGAGTTGATAGATTCCTGCTGAGAAAGAATCATATCCATTTGTGCCTTCTGGATCTGCTCCAAACGTTTAGTCGTCTCCTCAGGAGTGCCTGTCATGTAGGCGGAGGTCTCCTTCTCGACGGAAGAGTTTGAAGCCTTTGATTCCGCTACGGCGGAGTGAGAATCATTAATGCCATGGGCTAAGGCATTATAGTCAATTGGGGGAATGGCCCCAGTCCGTGGGCGAGTGTGTCGATACACCCCTTCCGGTTCAGAGTCAGACTCGGACTCGTCTGAGCTGACTGCAAGTTGTTTTCCCTTGCTCCTGCTTATCATATTCGCAGTGAGCTCCGGGTACTCAACGTCAGAGAAGGTTCTCCTTCTGTGGGAGCGTCTTCTTTTAGCTGACGGAGGAATCAGGGTCAGCTGTCTGACTAAAGACTGCTGGTGTACGCCTGATCCGCAACGGCACTCAGAGAGCATATGGATGAGCCGTTGGCAGCAACACGACGAAGTGGCCTGATTGGCACTTCTTTTCTTCATCAGATAATCCCTCAAATCCATGGGAGGGGGATTGAAAAGATTAGCCTCGCAACGTCAAAGACGAGAGGCATCCATGTGCTGTCCAGCCTGGACGCAGGCATCAGGGACGCGGTTCTTGCACCGCAGCTGTTCAGCGCGCGTCTGGCGTCTCTGTTGAGACAAAACGCGCCTGTCGCGTTGCTGTTTGGTGTGTCGGAGCGGAGACACTTGAGAGAGGATGGGCTGTTGGGCCCCACGCCTATGGGCTTGTGCCTCTTGCGCTTGACGAGGCGCAGAGGTCTCATCTTGGCGTTTGGTGAGTTGGTCCTCAGAGGACCTAACTGAAGGAATCTCGCGTTTGGGGCGCCAACGCGGACTTCACGTACTGGACGTGGCGCGGGTAAGGCGCGAGATTGTACGTCGCGTCCAGCCTCAGTTGGACAACCAACGGTTCCAACTTGCAGCTGACGCGCACGTCTCCTCTGTCGACGCTCAGCGTTTCGATTGCGTCGAGGAGGTGGAGAGAGACCAACGACATCCTGATGCTGGACACCAGGACTTTGATCACGCGGGTCTCCTGAGAGACGCTAACGCGGGTGTTCTGTGCGACGCGGTTGGTCGCAAAGGCAGATGTGCCTGGGACCACGTGGGCCTTCTGAGAGGCGTTGGCGCGTGTACCTTGCTTGGCACAGTCGGCAACAGGGGAGCTCGAGAAAGCCACAGATCGGGCCTCGAGGCCATTCCCCGTCGAGACCCGGCGACAGACGCGGGTCTTTGGGCTCTTGGAGCCGGAAGAGAGAAACTCTTCGTACTTCGCCTGGTCGAACTTGACAACGAGCGATTCGACCATCTTCCCCTTATAGTGGACGTCATCTTGCGCCACTATTTGCTCCTCAGTGACAAACGTAATCCCCAGCGGAGTCGCCATCTCTTGTATGCGCTGGAAAGAAGAAGAGACAGTGATGGGTGTAAAGATTTCCTTGAATCAAATGAAACTATTACAACCAGACTTTTCCTTCCAGTTACAAGGAGGGAGGATGTTGAGTCTTGAATCCCCCCTTTGTTTAAGGCTGGGTTCTTCGTGTGGCGGTGGAGAGTGAGTCTTATTCTCCGTTGACCGGATGACCGTCGGGACCGTCGGGGGATCTTCTCTCTGGGTGGTAGAAAGAGTAACACAGCTCTGTCTACCAAAACTCTCAAGAGAAGGTAGGCGAAGAGCAGCTCGTACGCAGCAAGCTTGACGAAGAGTCTTCTCTCTCTCTTTGTTGATGATCTCCTCTTTGATGCCGATTGCCTATTGCCGATTGCCGATCCTCTTTTTTTTTTTCGACCTCATAGCAAACGAGGCTATTTATAGAGGTCCTAGGGGGTGAACGTGCCCCCTGAAAACGCTCCACAATGAGGGCCACTTCCCGCTACTTGTGCGGTGACTGGCCCCGTAATCCGGGTGGTTACAACTGAGGCGCGGGTTTAGACCCACGCGCCTTGTTGCTGAGACGCGGGTGTCGAGCCAACGCGCCTTGATGCTGAGACGCGGGTGTCGAGCCAACGCGCCTTGATGCTGAGACGCGAGTGTCGAGCCAACGCGCCTTGATGCTGAGACGCGGGTATCGAGCCAACGCGCCTTGATGCTGAGACGCAGGTATCGAGCCAACGCGCCTTGATGCTGAGACTCTGCTTTTATTGGCTTGTCTTTTAGTGACTTTTAGACAGCCTACAATATGATTTATTGAATACTCTATAAGCTTTGCTAGTATTAGAATAACCAAAAAAAAATTGCTTTAAAAGCCGAGCATCAAATTTACCCAAGTTATCTTTGGTGTTCAAAATAAAACATTTGCATCCAAAAACTCTAAAATACGAAACATTTGGTTTTCTTGAATAATAGATTTCAAAAGAAGTTTTGAAAGAATTTTTACATAATAAATTTTGTTTGATATATAGCATGCGGTGTTTACAGCCATAAGTATTGAGGGAGGCCGTATTCACCAATCATAGTCCTAGTCATTTTTTGAAGAGTTTGATTCTTTCTTTCAACGACTCCATTTTGTTATGGAGTTCTAGGACATGACAACTCATGCTTAATTCCATTTTCTTTGCAATAAGTAATAAAGGATTGGTTGATGAACTCACCACTTCTATCACTTCTTATGCGCAAAATCAAAAAACCTTTTTCTTTTTCAACCCTTTTTCAAAAAACAATAAAATGCGAAAAAACTTGATATTTATGTTCCAAAAAGAAATCCATGTAAAACGAAAAAATCATCAACTAAAACAAAAACATAGCGATTTTCATTTAAACTCTTAGTTTCAGTAGGACCAAACAAATCCATGTGGATCAATTCTAATAGTCTAGATGTCATGATATCTTGATTAGTTTGAAAGAGGACTTGGTTTATTTCTCAAGTTGGCACGCATCACAAATGCGATCCTTCTCAAACTTTAAGTAAGGAATGCCCTTCACCAATTTCTTAGAATTGATTCTAGAAAGATGGTCAAAAGATACATGTCCTAATCTTCTATGCTATAACCATGATCCTCATTAAAAGCATTTAAATATTTAGTTTAAATCTAGATTATACATAGAAATAATATAAACATTATTTTCACGAAATCCGCTGAGAATATAATCATTGGTTTTACAAAAAATGTTACAAGAAGATTCATCAAAATAACTTTGAAACCACGATCACATAGTTGACTAATATTAAGTAGATTATGTTTAAGACCATCAACTAAAATAATATTTTCAATTAAAGGAGATGTACCAATCTTGATGTTACCTATACCAATGATGTTGCTGAAATCACCTAGAGAGGGGGTGAATAGGTGATAATGCTAATCAATGCACAAATTTAAAATGAGATGATGCAACGATCACTTAAAGTAAGATTAGAAGCCGAATACCCCATGAAGGGCTCTGAACTCCTTCCTCGTGATTCCTCTAAATAAGAGTTTGAGGTGCGCAATGCAATCTTGTTGTGAGAGTATTGATCGACAATATAAGAATGAATGGAAAGCAAGTAAATAAAATAAGTAAACCAATCGCAAACACAGAGATTTGTTTCGAGGTTCGAGCACCTAGCTCTACGTCCCCGCTTTCACTCAGAAGGATTTCCGATCCACTAGAACTTCCACAAAGGATTACAACTACAAGGGAGTACCCAACTCCTCAATCACACTTCTCTAGTTTAGATGTAGTGGAGCCACAAATACAATAATCTCTTGGTGATCAAAAGACCACAAACTCTTTTTAAAAACTTTTCTTTACAAAACCCTAGAGAATAATGTATAGGATTGAAGCTTAAGTTTTGTAAGTGAAAAATAAAACAAAGTTGAAGAGAGTTTTGAATCAGAAACTTCAGAGAAAAGTAAGAATTTAGAGCACAAAAACTTGATAGGCCTTTAGGCTCTCTAGTTTTGATGATGATCAACTCATGAAGTTATATTTACTAATGATCTTGTGTTTGATTAGTGACAGATTCATTATCAAGATCTTAGTAGTTGCATAGCTCAACAAAGAATAAAATGTCAAGATTTGGAGCTAGCACAGTGTGATCCAAGGAGCTTTTGGATCAAGCTTGGACCAAGTCAAGAAGATGAGAAGCCTTCAAGTGAAGACTTCAAGAAGATGAAGACTTGGGTCTAGGTATAAGATTTTGTTTTGTTTTAGTTAAAATGTAAAGGATAGATAGTTGGTGGATTGCTCAAGTCTATATCACACACACACTCTTGATAGAACTCTTGATAGAATTGCTTTCATAAAAGATTTTTATGTTTAGAAAAGAATTTTTATTTAGTAAAAGATTTTCTTTGTGACAAAAAATATATATACCTTGGTTTTTGGTATTTCTATCATGTATATCTTTTCAACCATAACCAAGTTTAGAGCTTAATGATAAAAAACATAGATATTTCATTATGATTGTGTAGTGGATCATATCCATACACACTATGCTTTAATTAGTTCAAAATATCTTGTTTTTGTATTTTGTGAAGTTATGGAAAACAAGTTTTAGAAAAACATGTTTTTAGAAAAATATTTTTATTTTGATTGAAACTATTTTTTAGATTTACTGAGAATTTATGGGATTTTTATTAAGTTAAAAGACCTTTTTCCAAATCCCCTAACTGTGCAGTCTGAGGACTGACTGACAGGCCAAATCGGTCGACCGGGCGGTCGACCGCAGCAAGGTCGGGTCGACCGTCCAGTCGACCGGACGTGCACAGCCTTGTGCACGTTGTTAGCACAGTGGTCCGGTCGACCGTACGGTCGACCGCTGCAGAGAGTTCTGCTCTCTGGATTTCTGGGTCGACCGGGGGCGTCGACCGGAGGCTTCAACGGTCGGAAAAATGACCGTTGGCCAGTCGACCGGCCGGTCGACCGGCAGCTCTGACAGACCCCAACGGTCAGATTTTTCTGACCTCTATAAAAGGGGGTTTGGTCATTGTTTTGAGCAAAGATTTTTGGAGATTTCTAAGCCAGTTTTTCCCATCCTTTTAACAGAGTTTTCTCCACATATTTGAGTGCAAATACTTCCAATCAAAGGGAAGAATTTATCAAGAGTAATTTAAAGTGTGATTCTTTGAGTTTTTCCTCCACCTTTCTAATCCTTGATTTTCTCACACCACACTTGAGCATCCATTGTTATATCTATCCTATAGGAGAGTGTTGTAGTGAGAGTTTGTAATTGGTGATCAAAGTATTGTAGATCACCAAAGATTTCATCCTTGTACTTTGAGGAGACGGGCAAGTGTGCTCGTGGTGGTTTGGAGTTCGGTTGTGAACTCGTTGGTTCGAGGTGCGGCCTCGGCAAGCTTGTGGGAGCTTGCGTGTGTACGGGACTTGGGAGTCCGAGGGCTTGTAGGTGTTGCGGCACCGAGGAGAGATCCATTGGGATCTTGCATAGTGGAAATCCTTCGTGTGTCGAAGGCGGGGATGTAGAGCAAGTGTGCTCGAACCTCGAAACAAACCCTTTGTGTTTGCGATTGCTTACTCTATCTCTCTCTCTCTTTGTCTCTTTTATATCTTGCATTCAATAATTGTCTTTATCATTTACATACTTGATATACTCCCTTGTGCTCATAATTGCTATACTTGCTTGGGATTGTTGTTAACACTAGTATTCAACCAAGAGAGCCAACGCGGCACCTCAACCCATTCAAGGGGAATCTAGAGGAGCTTGTCCAGAGCCCTGCAAAGGGAATTCGACAACACTCTTGTGTTATACATAAGTGTTTAATTAAAAGAAGTTTTATTTGGTCATATTTGTCATAGCTTCCGCATTATTTGCATCATTCGGCACTAAGTGACCATTAGATTAGCCAACACCTATTCACCCCCCTCTAGGTGTTTTTTCAAAACTGAGAGCAAAACTTCTTTTAAGAGACTCAAGCTTTGATTTCTTTTATAAAAATTGTTGTGTTCTTCTCAACCTAATCATCCCTATTTATAGGATAAAGGTAGGGATTAAAAGGTAAACTGTTATTATGAATAATCAGGGAAGATTAGACCCAAATTCAGCCTTAAATACGTTTGGAGAAGAAAAATACGTTTTAAAACGTGTTTAAAAAACTAGCTGTTTAGGCCGAAAATTAGCTCACGGTCGACCGGCTGGTTGACCGTTTTTCAAAAATATATGAATGTTGCCAGCCCACGGTCGACCGCCCGATCGACCGTCCCAAACAGAGACTAAGGTGCTTTCAGTCAGCCGAAGCTCGGTCGACCGACATGGGTACCGGTCGACCGCCCGGTCGACCGGGTAACGTGCACACATACACAAATCTAACGGTCAGAACTGCGGTCGACCACTCGGTCGACCATTCTGACCTGAAACAGAGCCGGTCACCGCTATAGGTCAAAACAGTCTATTTTGAAAAATATTTTGAAGACAAGTTAATTTTCAAAAATTTATTTTGTCAAGACTAAGTACACTACATAAAATCGAGTTTGCAAATACTGAAATAGACATATTAAATATTTTATACAAGAGAAAAACAATAATCTTTTTGAAATCAAGTGCAATTTTGTGTGTGTGGCAAGTTTGAGCTTCAACACTATACACTATCCTTTAACAAACTAAAAATATAAAAACTAAAAGAAGAAGTCTCTGAATCACGTTGCGAGCTAGAGCCTCCTCTCCTATAAAGAGTTCTCTTGCGCCATCAACCTATCACATGCTTTTAGCGCAATTAACCTTGCGATATGCTTGAAGCCATCAATACTTGTTCAAACCTGAAACTCATTCTAAAATAACTTATTAGTATCAAATAGTTTCTATGTTTTTTGTTATCATCAAAACTTATACAAATAGAGAGTGTAACCTTTTGGGCCAACAGTTGCCCTTGGAATCATCTCCGAAGGTGACGGTACCACCTTCAATGTACCTTAATAGGGTTGCAAAATTGTTGATGTCCCATATCATGTGCCTAGAGCAACCACTATCAAGGTACACCGCTCTCTACGTCTTGGAGCCTTAGTGTGTACCTATATCAAACAATGAAGTTGTTGACTTTGGTACCCATATTTTTTTTCGGTCCTGTTACGTTAATACTTCAAACCCAAACATAATTATTAGTACTATTTATACGATCATAAAAAATTTAGCTAGATGACCGTTCGGGTCACAATAAGTACATTTATAAAATCTCCCATACTTGAAAGCATGATGTGCATGATGAACGTGTGGTTTATGAGCATGGTGAGCATGAGGTGTATTAACATGCTTGGTGTGTGTGTGAGCATGTGTAGTATGAAAGTGTTTCTTTGAAGCATGTTTCTTTGAAAATATGTCTTCTAATTTAGCTTTGTTAAACTCACATTTCTTTAAATATTTCCCAAATTATTGATTTTAGTTTTTAAGATAAAAATTTCATTTTCATCAATGTTGAGAAACTTAGCTTTACATGAAACCTTGTATGCATTAAACTCCCTTTGTGTTGATAAAAGAGTGGAAGACAAATCATCTTTTTCTTTGAAAGAATAATAATTTTGTTTTTGAAGAACTTCACTTTTCTTCTTCATTGTTTGACAATTTTTCTTTAAAGAATCATAATTATCTAAGTTCTATAAAAGCATTTAATAAATCCCCTTAAGCTACTCTGCTATTATCAAAAGATGTTCAGAATTTACCTTGGGTGTGTTTGCCATAAAACACACGTTTGCAGTGTCCACCTCCTCTTCAGATTCACTTTCTGAATCCCAAGTGGGTTTGAGAGCTTCTTCATAAATGGCTTCTTTTGCTTGATAGAAGAAGATATCTTGTTTCTGAAATCTGGACATTCGCCATGATATGTCTAGATTTCTGACAGTTCAAGCAAATAATTTTCTTTTCCTCCTTCCTTGCTGTCGTCTCCTATGGTTGTATTTTTCCTCGTTATATGCTCTTATTACATTTCTTACGAGGAGAGATAGCTCTTCATCTTCATCATCTTCTTCTTCTTCTTCATCGTCGGAGAGTAGACTTGAAAGCGATAGCCTTCTTCTTTTGTGGCGCCATTTCTTCTCTTGTCGTTTTCTCCATCTCATTGGTCTTAAGGTTGCTGATAAGACCAATAAGCTCCATCTCATCTTTGTCGTTCAACTCCTTCAAGGTGGTTGCTTTGACTTCCCAAGACGGTGGAAGTGCGCGAATGACCTTTTGGACTTTTTGATCATTGTTGATTTCATCACCTAGAGAAACAAGACCATTAGTTATTTTAGTAAACTTCATAATCATGTCATCAATAAACTCATTTCATGCATTTTAAAGTTTTCATATTAGGAACGCAAGAGATCAATTTTAGCTCTCTTGACTTGTGATGTTCCATCATGAGTGACAATAAGTATTGCCAATCTCAAGGCGGATTTGCAATGAATGACCCTTGTCATGTCATCCTCATCAACGTTAAAAAAGCAGACATTTTGAGCCTTTGAATTAGCCTCATATTTCTTGGAGGCAAGATCGGACCAAGTGTCCTCCTCACCAGTGGGTGCACTATAGGGTTTGGTCACCACCTTTGCAACCTAGCATCCTAGGGATTACAAAAGTACGGTCATCCTAACTTTTCATATGGGAAAGTTAAGGCCATCAAAATTGGGAGGGTCCTAATACTGTCGTCCATCTTTACTAGTGGATGAATGAAAAAATTTATATAATGATTAGCAAATTAGGATCTCTCTAAGGATGTTAAGCTAAAACTAGAGACCTTCCTCTGATACCAATTGAAATTACACCTAGAGGGGGTGAATAGGTGTAAGGCTAATCAAATTAATATTCAATGCAAAATAAAATGAGATGATGCAAACGATCACTCAAAGTAAGATTAGAAGCCGTATATCTGGTGAAGGGTTCTGAACTTTTTCCTCGTGATTTTTTCTAGATAAGAGTTTGAGGTGCTCAATACAATCTTATTGTAAGAGTATAGATCGACAATAAATGAATGAATATAAAGTAGATAAGATAGACAAGTAAATCAATCACAAACAAAGAGATTTTTTTCGAGTTTGAGCCATCGCTCAGCTCCCCGCCTTCACTACCGTGAAGGATTTCCAACCTAGAATTTTTCACCAAAAGAATTATAACCACTATGGAGTACACAACTCCCCAACACACTCCTCTAGTCCAGAGGTAGCATAGCAACAATTACAATAAGCACTGGGTGATCAAAAGACCACAAACTCTCTCTTGAAAACACTTCTTTACAAAAACTCTAGAGAATAATATATAAGATTGAAGCTCAAGATTTTGTAAGTGAAATTTAAAAATAGAAGAGAGATTTTCAGAACCAAAACTTGAAGAGAATTTCAGAGAATAAAAGCACAAAAGCTGAAACAAAAACTTTTCTCAAGTAAACACAAAACTTTGAATCTTTACAAATTGTTATTGTAATGAACTCAACCCTAATTACCCATATTATATAGGTATTAGGAAGAGTAACTTAGAATAATTTTACCAGCATAAAAGGGGAATAAATTGACCCTCAAAATCAACTATCCACGTTTTGTTTTTATACATGTTTTAAAAATAACTAAAACAAAACAGTCAGAATTGCCAATCTGGCAAACTAGCGGTCGACCGGCCTGTCGACCGTAGATTCAAAAATTTGACCATTAGCACTCCCCGGTCGACCGTCGATCGACCATGCCAAACAGAGAGTTGGCTGCTTACAGTCGGTCGACAGCCCGGTCGACCGTAACAGGGACCAGTCGATCGAGAACGTGCACACCCCATTTGCTAGAACTCTAGTCGACCGTGCGGTCGACCGTTCTGGCTTGTAATAGGTACGGTCGACCACCCAGTCAATCGACCTTGGTCAAAACAGTTTTTGAAAAATCTTTTTGAAGATATGTAAAATTTTAAAATAATTTGTTTGGATTTTGGAAGATAGAAAACATACATAGCTACTAGATATAAGTTCATACTTGATAAAAAAATATTTTAAAAAATTTGAGAACCCAAAATCATACTTTAGAAAAACGTGCATTTTGGTGTATGTGTATTGAGCTTCAACCATATATACTAATCTTTAATAAAACTATATACAAGATGAGTCTTCAAGCAGGCGTTCTGTGAAACTTCATATTGAGTAGTGATTGAGCTAGAGCGTAATATCCCATGCTTGAGCCATCCATACCTGTACCAACCTAAATTCATTTTTGAACTTCTATTAGTACAAATAGCTTTTATATGGTTTGTTATCATCCAAATACATAACCCGGGGATTGTAATCTTTGGGTCAACAGATCTGTCCCGACCCGTCGGAGGAAGAGAGACATGTCAGACTTGGAGCCCACAAAGCCCATTGTGACTAGATAACTGCTGAGGCGAGAAAACCAGGTCCGTGGAGTCTGTTTTAGGCCATAGTTACTTAGGTGAAGCTTGCACACATGATTGGGACAAGCGAGATTGATGAACCCTGAAGGTTGTTCCATGTAAATGGTTTCAGTAAGAAAACCTTACAACAATGTATTATTCACATCCAACTATTGAATAGACCAGTCCTTGAAGATGACCAGACTGCACACGGTATGGACAGTGGTCGGTTTGATGACCAGACTGAATGTCTCACCATAGTCTAGTCCTGATTATTGATGAAAACCCTTGGCCACAAGGCGGGCCCTTATACTTGTCAAAAGAACCATTTGGTTTATGTTTTAACTTGAAAATCCATTTGCAGCTAACCAGATTCATGGTAGGGAGGTATGGCACAAGGGGCCAGGTTTTATTCTTAATCAAGGCATTCATCTCAGTATCCATTGCCTGGCGCCACTTGGGATCTTTAGAAGCATGCGAAACATGTGGGTTCGATAGGAGTGGTGACCAAGTCGACCATGAGACAGGTAGGCATGGGATAGCGGGTGGCTAGCCAGACCTTTGGTGTTCTGGTGACCCTATGGGGGGTGCTGATAGGAGGGGAATTGGGAGAGCCTGAAGATGAGGACGATGAGAAGGCGGGTACTGGTAGAGGTGGTGGAGAAGTAGTATGTGATGGAGGTGATAGTAGAGGAGGAGAAGAGTCGATAGTGGGCCCCCCGCATGAGAAGAGAGACTGGAATAATGGAAGGTAACAGAGATATGAAGATGGGATTGATAGTGAAGGCGTGGTAGTAGGTGGAGAGGGCGAGGACAGAGGAGACTAGAAAGGAAGGAAGATTCATCGAACATAACATCCCGAGAGATGTAAATACGACCAGAGGAGACATGCAAACATTGATAATCTTTATGCGAAGCCGAGTAACCTAAGAAGACACATTGACTGGGCTGAAAACTAAACTTATGAGTTTGGTATGGATGCAGATGAGGGTAACAAGCACAACTAAAAATTCGTAAGGAAAAGTAATCAGGTACTTTATGAAATAATTTCTGGTAGATTTATGAAGGACGGGGGTGGGCATTCTATTGATGAGAAATGAGGCTGTTTGGAAAGCATAAACCCAGTAATGGAATGGAACATTTGACCGGGCCAAAAGAGTGAGGTCGGTCTCGACAAGATGGCGGCGCTTTTTTTTTGGCGGTACCATTTTGGGCAATAATGTGTGGACAGGATAAGCGATGAGCAATACCCTGAGAAGACAAGTAAGATTTAAATTTGATGAACTCGCCGCCACCATCAGTTTGGAGTGCTTTAATAGAACGCCCAAAATTTTTTTACATGAATTTTGAACTCAAGAAAAATAGAGAAAACATCACTTTTATTTATTAAAGGATAAAGCCAAACATACTTACTGTAGTGATCTACAAGTTAATATATTAGGATGACCACTTATAGCGGACACAAGAGACGGACCCCATAGATTGGAGTGAATAATGGCCATAACGTTGTAGCATTGGTTAGTATAATGGCCAAAATGATTGCAGATCTGGCATTGAGGTCGGCCACTGTAGACTGATATAGTGGTAAGAAGGAACGTCCATGACTACGACCGTGCTCCCTGCCTCGGCCATGTCCATGACCACGAAAGAAGATGGAGCTGAATGGTAGCTTAGAGTGCGGGAAGCAGTATGAATCGCAGGAGAAAGGGAGATGAGGGTTGTGAGCTTGGTGAAGTGATAGCATGCCCACGATAAATCTCCTGGTTAAGCATGAGGCCGATGAGTTCTTCTGATAGTACAGAGTCTACTCGTGTGTTGACGGAGGTGTGACAGATGGGTCATATTCGGAAGACAGACCACTGAGTAAGGTAGAGACGAGGTCAGAGTCGGCAACTGGATTAGATATTATCGCCAGGTTGTCCATGATGGACTTGACAGACTGGATGTACTTTGACATAGAAGAGGTGCCTATCTTGATGTTGTGCAGCTGGTATTTGAGTTGCTGCACTCTAACTCTGGAGGGTGATGCAAAGATTCGCTTTAGAGAGCACCACACATCACGAGATGTGATGAGTGACGACATGAGAAAGAACAGCCTCAATGAGTGAGGAGATAAACCAACATAAGAGCATCTAATCAAGCTTGATCTAGCGAGTGTATTCTAGATTGATAGTGAGCTAAGGATCCTTGTCGGTAGAAGGAAGGAACTAGACCCGACACGGAGAGTTTTGTCAACGAGGCCATCGAGATCATTGAGCTTAAGAAGAGGAAGGAACTGGGAACACCACAGTAGATAGTTTCTCTTGTTCAGTTTGACATTTAGAAAGTGAGTGATGTTGGGATTGGGAGTAACCATGATGCAAGTGTTTGGATGAAGGTGAGAGAAGATGAAAAGGAATTACTCGCATGATATTGAGTTGTTTTGATACCAAGATAAAGAAGAAGAAGAAGAACACTTATTTGTGCAAAGACAAGATACCATTAGCCATAGTTCTTGGTTGTATATATATACACATATTGGTCACATGTTTACACTGATTTAGGAGAAACAATAGGAAAATATTAACTGAGAGAGAGAATGAGAAACACATGGTGCATGAGTCCCATGAGTCTCATGTGTTCCTATAATAATGGAGAGATTTTAGGATCTGGTTGATTTCATGAGGGATTTCATTCATATGGATCACATGTTTCACACAGAGTCACGTGTTGTCATTGAAATCTTTAACAGAGTCCATCACCCAGAGCAAGGTCAGTCACACATCGCTTTTCTTCTTTGGTTTGATCTGCTGTGTTGATATCTAGTTTCTTTCATTTTTCATTTTCATCTTTTAGATCTAGATCTATCCGTGCTTTTTCATATTCCCTTTAGAAATATGTTTTTCTCTGTGATCGATGGATAGGTGAAAGTGTTGATAGTATGTGGGGTTGTTGGATAGTGGACGGTGGCTAAGAATGGGTGGTGGTGGCTTTAAAGTGTTGGTGGTGGTAGTCTGGAGATGATAGAGACACTATAGGCCGTGGTGTAAAGCAAGATGTGAAGGTGGGACTCGGGTGTACAGATGGAAGGAAATGCAGGCGAGGTGTTTGATGGAACGCTCCATTGGCTTCAGAACAGGCTATGATGATGTTGATGTTGGAGGTGGTAGAGGCAAAGGTGAGGAAGAGCAATTCAATCTTTAGATGAGGGTGAGGAAGGACTTGGACTGGTGGAGGCAAAGGTAGAAGAAGGTTGCTGTTGAGAACCGCTCGACGGCCGTGATGAGACTAACCCCCGGTGGTGGACAAGAATATTTTTTTTAAAAATAAATTCACATACCACGTCGGTTCGTATATGAACCGACGTGGTATCCTTTATGTAAATGTGGTTTTAGAACTGACGTCATAAGTCTAAACTTACAACGTCGCCTGCAACGACTTCCGGCGTCATTTTGCTGTAACATCTATTTTAAATCAACGTTGTGTGTCTTTTCTGTACTAATATTGTATTTTTACCCAATCTATATACTTTTAATAACATTCTTTATCATGATTGCAGTCATCACGAACAAACGACATAGAGACTGTGATCACGCTAAGTCGCAGTTTTAAGTAAAGGATCAATTAACACAATTTTCAATAAAGTGTGACCTTAATTACACAACCAAAATTAGACTCCAACCTTAGTTGCAGTCATAATTAAATAATTGCGACCTTAGTCGCTGTTTTATTATGTAGAAAATCACGTAACAAATCGTAAATTGTGATCTAGTCATAGTGTTACATAAACAATCAATAACAAAAAATATTAATGAACTGCGATCTTAATCATAATTTTATTAATTAATGATCACATAACAAATCTTATATTGCGATCTCGATCGTAGTTTTTAGTTAAGCAATGACATATTAATGAACTGTGATCTTAGTCGCAGTCCTATAATTTATAATATTTTGAAAATATATTTTTGTTTTCATATATTTTTGTTAGTATTGTAAAAGTAACAATGTTTTTATTTATTGTGCTTTAGAAATTAGACAAGAAGCGGAGATTTGTCCATTTAGATCAAACTTGAAGCCAATGTCTGAATTGATAAGATGATTAAGAAAGTACATTCATTTAATTTTGTAAATGCTATGAAGGATACACCATTGGTGCTATTTCATGACATTTTACAATGAGATATTGGAAAAGACAAGGATTGAATCCAACACAAATGTTCTAAAAATGATAAACCATTATGACAAGAAATCAAAGTTCTTTGAAATTGGAGGCAGAAGAATTCAAATAATAATAGAAGATGTAACACTTACATTCGGTCTACCTATAGAGAAGGTGATGATCTCATAATGAATAAACTTTATAAATAATGAAGATAATGGGTAACATTCATGAGTAAATATAAAAAAATTTCACAATTTATTAGAACTGGCGACCCATGATTTCAGTTCTATTAAAAGTAGATATGGATATGATTGCGACTATAGTTGCAGTCAATTAAATGTTATGAACTATCATTTTAGCTGAACTACGACAATGGTCGCAGTGTACACTCAATGTTAAAAAAATAGTTATCTCTATAGGAACTACAATCGTGGTCGCAGTTCTATTAAAACCGTAAATAATATGACTACGATTATAGTCGCAGTCATATTGCATATTATGACTACCATTTTTAGATGAATTGCGACTATGATCGCAGTGCGCACCAAATATAAAGTATTAGATCTCTATAAGAACTGCAACCGTGTTAACAATTTTATTATAATCAGAGATAAATATGACTAGTTCATAGTCCTAGTCATATTGAATGCTATGAACTAACATTTTAGATGAACTGCGATCATGATTGCAGTGCGAACACAATATAAAATTAGCAGTCTCTATAAGGACTACGACTTGAGTAACATTCATGAGTAAAATATTTTACAGATTTCATTTATTCACTAGTAACACTTTGAAATCAACTAATTTAAACCAAATCTCACACATATTTCAATCGTATCACCGTTTCTTACATAAATACATTTAATAAACCAATGTGTGAAAACTATCCATTTTTGCATAATATCTGCTTCCTCCATCCACTGTGAAATTCAATAATATAAAGTGAATCAAAATAAACAAAGGAGTCAAAAATAATTAGCCGCTACAATAGTTAATCAAAATCAATATGATGTACGAAAAAATCAAAAAATGAAATAGTAACCTGATCCTTAAAAATCACCATGGTGAAAGATAGACGATGGCGGTGAGAGAAATTCGATGTATTTGTTCGGCCAGATATGAAGGAAGGGCAAAATTGAAAACAAGAAAATAAGAATTAGTTATGCAGAGGAGGTAAAGTTGAAGTGGACCACGTGATTGATGTGGATTAAGGCAGAGGCAAAAAGAAATTGTAATTGTGCTATTTCCTAAATAAATTGAAAAGGGAGGAGTTCAAGGCCAATTTTCTATATATATGTCCTTAGAACTATGCTATTTGGATTATACTTTTTAAATTCAAAATGGACTCAAGAAAGAGTGCAATATGGGGCATATCTAAAAAGATTGCATGTGCAATGTTTTTTTTTTTTTTTTTT